>CAMKVN010002017.1:0-15328 GCA_946474995.1 Funneliformis geosporum
CAAATTACTTGTTTTATTAATAAGCTAATAGCTTCTAAAAATTTAACCAAATAAAGTTCATTTAATATACTATAATAATAATCAAAAATCTCATTTTTTGTTGAAAAGTTTCCGTAACCCATTTTTAATAGCACAGCTTTTATATAATAAAATTTTTGCAAAATGTACTAATTTATAAAATTATAATATATCAGTCAAATGATTTGTATCATATTAGTTTTCTATATATCCAAATTAGCATACATTTTGTTACAATAGTTAACTAATAGTTATATATACAATGTATTAATTATAATTTTAATAAACTGATACAGACGAATGCTTACCTTTCTAATTGGTCACTATTATTTGATTAGTAATGAATTATATAAATTAATTAATATCTAATATATAATTATTAGGTAGAATTACATAAATCTGATTTCAACCTGAAAAACTATATGTTCCATAGTAACAAATCAGGTTTAATTAATAATTAGTTATCAATTAATTTAATATCTAATTGATAATTATTATTAAATTAGAATTAACTGATTAGTGATTATTTACTAATAAGTTTTATTAATAAGATTTGTTAACAATCCATAATGAAATTCATTACTAATTCATTATAATTTATTAAGAAAATTATTACTAATTTCATTAAATGAAATGTTAATAAATAATTCTAATGAATTATTATAAAAATCTATTTAACAATTTGTTATTTAAAGACAATTTATGAATAAATTTGTTTAACAATTCATTACAAAATTATTTAAATGAAATTTAACGAATTGTTATTTAATTTATTTAACGATTTATTATAAATTTCATTAATGAATTATTAAATGGATTTTGTAATAATTCGTTAGAATTATTCATTAATAATAGATTTAACAAAATTTATTAATAATGATTTACTTAAACCAATTTTGTAATGAATTGATTAGTAATATTCATTATTATTTGTTATAATAAATTTTGTTTAAATGAATTGTTAATGAAGTTTTTAATGATTTACTTAATAAATATTTATTATGATTTATTATAATGAATTTGTTAATAAATTATTAAATAAAATTTTATAATAATTTATTAGAATTTTTGTTAATGAAAAAATAAATGGATTTTTTATAATAATTTATTAATATAATCTGTAATAAATCATTAAATGAATTAAATAATAGTTTGTTAAATTTTGTTTAAATAATTTGTTAACAAATTTTATTAATAAATCGTTTAATGAAATTTATTAGTAAAGATTGATTCAATGAATTTTTATTATGATTCTTTATAACGAATTTATTAATGAATCATTTAATAAAATTTGCTAGTAATAATTTACTTAACGAATTTTATAATTAATCAGTTAACAAATTTTTATAATAATTAATTAAAATATGTCAACAATTCATTTAATGAAAATTGTTAATGATTTATTAATATAATTCTAATTAATTTGAAGATGAATTTTACATTTAAATACAATTTTATTAATTCAAAAACAAAATATTGTTTATTGAAGATGATTTTTATATTCAAAGTAAATTTTATCAATCAATGATAAATATCTTCATTTTGAATGTGAACTATCATATTCAAATATGATTTTTGTTTTCTATTAACTTTTCATATACAATTAGTATATTATGAAAATTAAGTAATATAGTAGATTATATATATTTAACTTCTTTTTAATAAATCAGAATCTCCTTTCCATTTTTTTCTTATTGTAGTTTTTTTTTTTTTTTTAGTAAAAGTTGTAAAAGTATTTATTTTTTTTGGATAATAGTTTTTTTTACTTATTTTTAATTCATTTTTTTTTATAGTAACAAACTTTCTTTTTTTTTTAGATAAGATAAGTGATATTTTAGGATTATTTTGATGATAGTTTTTTTAGATTTTTATAAAAATTGACTTTTCTTGATTATTAGCTAAGATATGCTACAAATTAGAATAGTGAGTGGTTTTTTAGATTCTTACTAATTTTTTTTTTTTCATTAGGAGCTAACTTTTTTGCTTAGCTAAGATAATTCTATAAATAAAGAACTCTTTTGGTGATATTTTTTCAGGTTTTACCTAATTTTTTTTTTAATAGAAATGAATATTTTTTCTTATCAAATTTTAAATTTAATAAATATGTAACAAATACAGTCAAACCTATATGTAATGATATTATATATATCGATAATTGCATATACTGATAAATTTTTTATGTACCATTTTATTATTAATTAAAAAACCTTTATATATCGATATTACATATGATTTCACAATGTAACATATACTGATATTTTTCTTTGTCCCTTTATAATCAATATATAGAAAGATTTACTGATATTTCAGATTACACCAGTATAAATCCATACTTAATATGACATAATGCATTTTTATTTGCATTAGAATCATATCTCAACTACAGATAAAAAGAAATTCAACAAAAAAAGTTGTTTTAACATACGCAAAAAAAAGACAACACTTATTAAAAAAATAAAAATATTAATATTAATAATAATAAAAAAATATAATCATAATAACGATAAGAATAAAAAAATAATAACAATTTGTATATTTTTATATTACACAATCACAATCACAATCACAATCACAAACGCGAATGCGAACACAAAAACAAACTTAAGTGATGTTTGTATGCGATCACATATTTATGACGTTTTTGAAATCAAAACAAAAAGTGTGTGTGCAAAACAAAAGAAAAAAACTATATAATAAAGCAGGGTCCATAGGGGTGGTGGTCAAGAGCGTAGTGGTAAAATGTATTTTTTTGCACGCATTTCGTAAAATTCAAAGGCACTTTTGTTTATAATAAAACTAACTCAAATTTTATTCAATTGCTATGTTTAAATATTTGTTAGAAAGAGAATAAAATTGTAGATGATATAGTATAATAATATTTTAAAATTAATAATTGATTTCTTTTTAATATTGCTTTCAAATTGACATTTTTCTTAAGATATTTATTATTGAAATCTGATTGGATTATTATTTTATACTGATATTGATCAACAAATTATAGTAATATCAGTATATAAAATTTTCTTAATATACTGATAACTTAATATACCAATATTTTTTTCTCAAAACAGCTGTATCGTTACATAAAGGTTTAACTGTAAAAGCTTTATTATTTATAAATGTATTTTCTTATAAATGTAAATTATATCAATAATAAAAAATTTTTTTATTATAATTAATTAAAATTATTTAGTTATATAAAGTAAATAATTATAAAATTACCAGTATTATAAAAATTGATAAAATGTTACTAATCAAAATATATTACTTATATAATATCAATATAATAGATTATAATAAGAATATCTTAAGAATCAATATTTCAGGCTCAATAGTTAAACTGTAAGAATTGCTTTATTACTAAACTAATAGGCATATATACTAATATTTGTACAAATATAGTGATTGATCTATTGATCAATATTGATCATACTTAAATACTGCATAATGTTAGAATATGTAAAGGTTAATGAAGCCTTAAATTGACAGAAACTTAGCATTTGTTGATTTGTTTGTAATAAATATAATTTTACGTCTCATTCAGAAGGGTTCCTTAATGAAGTTTAAGGAAGTGATTAATCAGGATTTAGTAAATTATATTTCTAGTCATAATAAAATGCATTTTGTGCTGCAGCAATATCTAATCAAGTATATTATTAGGGAAAAAACTAAGTTTGATTCTTGGGTTATTTGATGAAATAGGCAATATCTAATGAAACTTATAGCATTATTGGATAATATATAGGAGTTTTGCAGTAAAAAGAGAAGAATCTCTAAAAAAATTTTTTTTGAATTAATGTTAAATCTGAAGTTATTTTACTAAAAAATTACAATTAACTTAAAAAGTAAAATTTTAATTTTTATAGAGTTTCTTTCTTTTTTGTTACAAAGCTTTTATAAAATTAATAATGCTTTTATACAGTCTGAAGTGATCCTTCTGTCCAAATTTGATATGAATTTAGTCAGCTGGATAACTGTGTAAAAAGCCGTTTAAAAGAATAAACAAGATTATACTATCATGAACCTTTGTATAAATAGTAATAACTAGGATAGTATTAGTGAATAGTATCTTATATAATACCTTAATACAAATGAATGTTAAGATATAGGAGTTTTTATTAGTAATACAAACTTCTGCCTTATTAAGGTGATATAAATTCCTTATAATAAATTACTTCTGTTTTACATATTATAAAGAAAAAATAAAAACAAAAAAAAAATAATAAGAATATCTCTATTAAAACTTAGGAATAATCTAATCAGAAGTAGAATATTAATAAATTTATATTAATAAGAATAATTCTATTAATATTTTTATAACATCTTAATTGAAATCCTAATATTCTCTATTTATGTCATTATTCATTATCAATTGAGATCATTTGATTAAAAAAATAGGTAGACTAATTAAATCAAATCTAGTAATCCTAGATTTGATCTGATTGGTTTTCTATTTGTTATTGTTTGACTAGAGTGATAAATTATTATTAATAATCTTAATTGTATTGCATTCTTAAGTTGGTTGGTGATTTATATAAGCTGCTCTAATATATGAAATATTAGCATAAGTCAAATTACCTTCTAGGTAAGTTTATATAGGATAAATCATTATTTAGCCAAATTGACTATTGGTGTTAAGCTTAAACTGTTCATCATTAAGTTAACAATTTATATTTGCTAACAGAGAGTTTAATTACATCTAAACTATAAAAGAAATATACACGAATTTAATTAAATGAAGGGTTAGATCATCTTTATTAATATTTATTATTTGAAGATAATTAGTTAATTTTTAGTTTATTTACAAATCTCTATCTAAAGTTATTCTTTAACTCAAGAATAAATACATACTATTTATATAAAATAAACTAATAGTAATATAATAAGATAAATATGTCTGATATAATAAATATAATAAATATGATAAATAATATATAATTAATAAATAGTTAAAAGAATTACAACAAGAAAAAGATAATAAATATAATAGTAACTATAATAAAATAATGAAAGCAAACAAGATTTTAGTAATTATAAATATTGAAGATATTGAACATACAGCAGAAAATATTGATATTAAATGAAAATTAATATTTATATTTGAAAATAATTTGTTAATCCTTTTAATTTATAATTTTCTTTTATAATTATAATAAAAAAATTTACATAATTTGTTTTATAAATATTAATTAAAAAATTACATATATTGCATATATAAAAAATTTATTATAATACAATACAATATATACTATATAAAATATACTGGTATAATACATTATAATTTTCAATTATGCATATATGCATATACAAATAAAATTTATTTTTAGTATTATGTATTATATCACTAACTCATTATTGAATTCTTATTAAGAAAGATATTATTGCATTTATTTTTTTAGTATTTATAATTATAATATAGCAAAGGATTTTTAATGATGTAATAATTATGCAAAAAAATTCTTTAATAAAAATTAATAAATCATACTTCAATATTAATGTTTTGTATTTTTTAATATTAATTTTAATAAATATTAATCTTATAAAAATGTTATAACTAAAGATGGAAACTGTAATTAATATGTTGCAACTTTTAATGTTGCAACTTACGTTGCAATTAGTTTTAACCTATATATGTTGCAACTTATAATGTTGCAACATATGTTGCAACTAATTTTAGCTTATGTTGCAACATTTTGTAAATTTAAAATCAATTGCTGTACTATCTTTAGGTAGAACGATCATCAGAATGTCGAAGTTTTCCAATGATTAGTTGGTTATTTCCCAAATTCCATCCTAAGATAAAAGATTGTTTGCCAGGAATCTTTTTTGGTTGAGCGAAATCAAAATAATATTTCTTCGAGTGCAGAAATTTATGATGTAAATCACCTGTAATGGAATTCAAAAGTTGTTCTGTAACTTTGTGAACTATGTAAGTATTCTTCCTATATACAGAGTGTTTTGGTATACTAATAGGTTAGCAAAAGTAAGCATTGATCGACCATGTGAATAGAAAAGTTGTTCAATGAAAAGTAAAGAATATTTCCTTAAATCAGCAGCAACTTCTTTGTAATGTTCGGGAATTAATTTGTGCAATGGAGTATTTCCTCCTTTTATAAGGCTATGAGCATCTGCTGATATTTGAATTGTGATTGCAGAGTTGTTCCATTCACATAGAACATTAGCTACTCAACCCAAATCTTTAGGAGAGGTATTATAAGGCCAATATACCAATGGGGAGCTAGCTAACCATTCTTTTTGTTGGAGTTGTGAGTCTATATCTAATAGAAATTCCCAACAGATTATTATCATTGATTGCGAAAAGGAGTCCCTTGCTATAAGCAGCAATTAATCTGTGATGCAGGTTGGTGAGATTATATATTAGATGTGAGTGCAAAATCGCATGGGGTGTGGAGCGTGTTAGTCATAATTTTTGTTTCATAAATGCTCTGTAAGGAGAAACAATTTGGTGACATTGTTGTTCAGTGAAGGACGTTAACTGTGCTTTATATTCAATCCTTAGAATAATGACAGTATTAAATATATATGTGAGTTATTTGTCGGTAAGCCATTTTTTAAGCATTATTATAACAGCATTTTTGACTTTGCTTTTGACTAATTTATTAGTAAAGGTTTTATTACACCCCAGTGAAATCCAAACCCCAAGTATCTAGTAGACTCATTGATTGAAAGCGGAGGAATTATTGTAGGTATACCATTGATATTACATGTAAACGTGTTATCATTGTCATTACAGTTTGTCAGTAAGACAGATTTTTCCCAGTTCACTTTAATAGAATTTAGTTAGTAGAAGCTATCTGCTATATGTATGATTTGGTCCAGATCCTCCCGTAATTTTGCAATCCATAGGGTATCATCCATGAATGCTAATGTTGACGTTTTAATGGTGGAGGATTCAATAATATTGGTTAGGATGTTTGGTTTCCATTTATGTGTAAGAGAATAGCCGTGTACTAAGTTTTGAATTCTGCATAGGAGGGGTCGTAATAAATACACCATAACAACAGTGAAATAATTTTACTATAGTCAATACCAGATATCACCTAATATGTGTCAGTATTACTGAACATAGTAAAAATCTGGTTATAACGATTGCCGAAGATTTTCATAATGAAATGAATAAAGTTAAACAGGATATGTAGTCGTTCTAATGCTCTTATTAGCATAAACAAATTTACCCGATCGTACGCTTTAGACATATTCTGTAACAAGACCCAAAGCTCACTTTTGTTGTGCATGGCATCATATTTGATGTTATCAATAATACGGAGGGGTTCAAAAGTTGATTTAAAAGGTAGATCTGCGAAGTTGAGTCCTTTTAAAATGTTGTACTTGACCATTTATGGTGGACAGGCAACGATTGAGGAGTTTGATGAGTGCTTTAAGAGAGCACTCGAGTAGCGTAATAGGTCTTGTATTGTTCAAATCGTATTCCCATAGTTTGGGTTTTAGAATTAGATAAACAAACGTATGATTCCACCTATGTGTTAATGATGATGTTTTGAGGCAACCACAAATTATGAACCATAGAAGTTTTCTGGAAAGAGGATCTAAATGTTTTAACATTTTGTTCAAGACTTTAGAAGGACCTGCTACTTTACCATCAGGTAACGAATTAATGATGTTGTACCATTCATCACCTTCTGGAGGAGTCATTAACTCATCATAAATTGAATTGTTGAGATCATCTATTGGTTTATATGATGGGATCCACTCATCATTGATTTTCACATGTTCGTGAGACGTGCTAGCAGCCATCTGAAAATGATGAGCCACTTCTTGTTTAACTCATTTTTCATCTGTAAGCAAATCACGTGACGGGGAAGAGTTATCGATACATCTATCTAATAAGATAGTCTTTCTAGTTCTTTTTAATATGAAATCAGTCATTTTTGCTAGGGATAAAGTATAATTTTCAAGCCTTTTTTCAAGCACCTGTTGAATTGACTTCAGTTTGTATTCGTGTTTATGGAGTTTAGTTTTAACAAAAATGGCAGCCAAAATTTGATCAACATAAAAAATGAGCGACCTTACTAAAGTGACATTTAGATGTGGTGGTAATTGAACAAACGGAAATTTAAACTCTTCCATGATAACATAAAATCGTTTCACATTTGGTGTCCAATTGTCTTCAACAACAAGGGTTCGACAAATTTTTTTAATGATTTTTTTAAATTTATATAAAAGTGCATATTCTTATAAAGTTTGAATAGGATAGGTGGTCGTTTCATTTCGTGGTGTTCTTTGGATTGTCTTGATGGTATAGTTTTGTCAGCAGCTTTAATGATACATTCCTGCAATAAGTCTCAGTAGTAATTTAATTTGGTTTGATTAAAAATAGTATGATTGTTAAGAGATCTTAGGGCACATCCCTTAGCTAGTGCATCTGTTTTATCACTAAATTTACTTCAAAGTTCTGCTGTCATTTATCAAAATTGAAAATTTTCTTCAAAGGTATCTTTATTTATTTTGTTTGATGTTGAGAAAGTTTTCACATTTGAGTATTACAATTGAGTGATCTGATAGGGTGGGAGGAATATCTACCATAGAACAATTAAGAAGGTATGAAGCAATATCTACTATAGACAAGACATAATCAATACGTGAAATCACATTATGAGATCGGAAAGTTGGAAATTGACTTGTAATCTGTCAAACATTATCATGCAGGAGTCAAAAAGATTCATATTTTGAATCGTAGTAAAAAATTTTTTATTGATTCTAGAAAGATTGTGTTTGTCTATGTTTGTATTAAAGTCATCCAAAAGAAGAATGTGAAAGTTGTCTGATATTGCTGAACGTAGTAATTTGAATAATTCAGTATAGACTCATTTTTTTGTATCAATATCAGCTGGGGGTATATAACAATTAATAATTCTCAATTTTTGTTTGTTTGAAAATTGGAGGTCTGTTAAGATAATTTGGTTAAGAAAAGAATCATGATGAAATACATGATTGGCTTGTTGTAGATTTAGCAAAAGGCCAACACCAAAACTGGTAGCTTGTGTATTATTGTGTGATTGTTTGCCAAAAAAACCAATGTATTTGTGAGCAAAATTCAAATGAAAGGGGGATATATTGTTTTTGAAAAAGTTAGTTTCTTGTAGGCCTATTATATCAATATTTAATGACAAATAGAATTCTAAAAGCGTGTGTTATTTTGTGGAATTAGTAAAGGAACGCACATTGTGTGTTGCAAAAGAAAGGAATGGGAAAGGGAAATATTATTATTAAGTATATCAGATTGCGCAGCTAGTATATCTACAATGGTAGTGACAGTATTTATATTAATCAAGTAATTGAGAGAGGTTTTTGGAGAACAACTCTATCTCTTGATCGAACACTGTGACTAGAGCAAAGATGCTATTAGCTTGATCTTTGGGAAGAAGATCACATTCAATCAAAATGGATTGGAATGAAGTGCACGACTTGACTAGAGTATTGACTATAGATATTACAGATTTAAGACGTTGATTTTGCATCTGATTGATAGATCAGAGATCCTCTATCATTTTTTGTTGCTTAAAAATGAGTAATTCTGAAGTATCAATAGTGGCTTCGATATCTTCATCCATTTCATCAGCATTAATATTTTTGCACTCAGCTTCAGTCGGGGTGATTACCTTAATGTTCAAGACTTTTTCAATTGATTCAACTCTTTTAATAGTAAATGTAAGAGTGTTCATGATAGTAACTAAAGTTTCTTTAAAATTAGTGAATTGTGAGAAAATAAAAGCTTTCATGTTATCATTAGTGTTATAATGTATAGAATCACCATCTTTCGTGCCATTGGCGAGATTGCCTTTGGGTGAAGGATAAATGAATTGATCGATAAGTAAGCTTTCTTCAACACCATATGGAACATCATCTGACTATGAAGATAGTTTGGGCTTCTTGACCAGTGGGTATGAAGATTTATTGGTATTAGGAGTATCTTTGCCTTGTTTTGGTAGAAGTGGAGTGGATGGAGTAATAGCTTTATCATTTTGTTCTTTGGTAATATCAGCAAACGTGATATCGGGGTTTACTGTGCCTCTCATTTTTTTTAATGCTTTATAATTTGAAAATTGGGCCAGTTGAAAACATTGATATAAGTTCTGAACATTACGATCAGCTGGTTATTTTCTTCTTTTAGGGCAGTCACTTGTCTTATAATGAGGTGACGAATAAATCGCATAAAGTTTCGCATTTGCAGCAGTTCACATCACATGTTTACCATCAATTGTAAGATTTTCATTACTTAGAGCTGCTTCAACATCATCAGCTGAAAAAAATAAAAAAAGGCATGCTGTAAGTTTTGATAGTTGAAACGTGTTTTAGGTATAATTCAGGCTAAAGCGTTGACCATATAGCTAGGGTTGGGAAGTACAGTATTAGTATAATAATTAGTACAATTAGTATAGTTAATACATTACAATAATTAATATAAAATTAGTACAAGTACAGTATAAGTACAATGTTAATTTTATCTAGTACATACAAAATTTCTAATCCTGCATATGACCAATGTCCAAAAGTAGTAAACCTAGGAAGGCCAGCCAATTTTGCCAAAAATTTTGATTTAGCAAGAATATTCTTTTTTGGTAAGTCACATTGATGCACTCTAACCATATACTTTAGAACAAAAATGCCATGACATGCTGTAAGTTTCATAAAATCAGTGTTTTTCGCAAATGTAATCGTGGCTTATTGCCACATGTTTTTTGTTTCATATTGAACTTGACGATCATTCCAAATTTAGAAAAGACCATTTTGATTTGGTGTACAGTGGTGTCAAGGGGAATTTTTGTAACCTTGATCGATTGGGCTGGAATGAATGGGTGTGACGGAGTAATTTTGAGTAGAAGAAACATGCGGTTTTCCAATTTAGGTAATTGTACTGTACAAACATGATCTTTTTCTTTTTTGTTGTGGAAAGAAATTTTAATTATTCATTGCAATTAGTTCATCGGGTGTTTTGTAATTGTAGCTTCTGTAAAGGAGTCATATTTGTCAAAAAAAAGGTTTATGACACAAGACATTTTTTGTTGTGAAGAGGTTTCCAGAAAGTCATTGAGTGGAAAAAATCCATAGAACGTGAGTTTTGGACGGTCGAAAGCTTAGACAGATGTGTTTTTTTTATTTAGCATATTTTCAGACTTTCATCAACATCGAACGGAGTATTATTGAAGGTTTTGGCTGTTTTTTTAACTTCCTTTTCCTTTCCTTTTGGAGATGGTGTTTGGTCAACGTCCATGATAACTGAAATCGTTATTTCTGAAATGCTTTGCTCTGGAGCAATCTCAAGAGTTTTGTTAGTATTTTATTTCTTGGCTTTTTTAGTTGAAAGTGGCGACGTAAAGCAACCTCTTTGTTTGTTTTTATTTTCTCTTGAATTACTAGGCATTTTTGTATAGTAGCAGAGGAAGTCTTCAATAAATTTATTTATTTATTTATTTATTTTTAAATGCGGTAGATTCGCAAAAACTTTATTGATAGTAAAATATAAAAATTACAAAAATCAGAATTTACAAAAATTTCTATCTAATATAATAATAAAACTATACTAAATCAAAACTGACCCTGCACTTTCCTAGAATCCAACGTAACCTAAATTACATTATTACCCTCCAGAAGATTAGAAATAAGGAAAGGGCTTAGCCACTACTACACCAAAAATTTGTCTATTGTGATCCTAAACGAGCCATGTTAGTAATGAGTTCAGAGGGAACAATATGTTCCAAAGAAGTTGAAAAGGAATATCCTATAGCTTCGAAGTGTAAGCACTTTTCCCGTTTGCTAATATTATGTGTTTTTCAAATTCATCAAATAATAAGTATCACCTTGTTCAAATCATTTGTGATTGTTCAAAAACAAAGTGCATAAAATTTGAAAGAGCTGCAATTGTATTATCTTTTGTTCCCAAAGCAGAAAGTATGAGATTGTAGAGGCTTGTCGGTACAACGCTTTTAATGATGTTGAAGAACGAAAAATCTGTGAGAAAAGAAATTAACCATATATTTGACTGATCGATATATTGTGGGATGGCATGAAGGTCCAGCAGTAATGTGAGATGTTGTTTAGACTGTTTAACTGGTCTAGATAACTCAGTGTATACAGTGATACAATTCCAAATATGCGAGAAGTCCTCAATTTCAATATTGCATCAGATACATTTCCATAATAGGTAATAAAGACTTGGATGACGCTTCTTTAATACTTCCAATATCGGCAGGATTTCAAGGAGTTGATAAATTTTCTTTTGTTTGATAGCTAAGGCTTCATAGCATGTAGTGCGTGTAGCAATATTATCTGTGATGCAACGAAGGGTAGCAAGCCAGTGAATATCAGAGAAATGATATTTAGAAATAATGTTGAGGTTGAGAAAGGCTGCTAGAGTTTCTGCTCTTTTTAATTTCTTTAATGAAAGATTAGATTGAAGTATCTACAGAGAGTTTATTGAAAAATATCGAGCAATGCTCATCGTTATCTATGTTGATTTGAAGAGCTGATGAGTATAAAGATTGTTTTGTAAGCGAATCTACTTTGTTGTTGAAGGTGTCTCCTGAATGTGTTTTCACTTTGATCAGTGAGACAGTAAGATACCTCTTTTTTATGGTATTGAATATGCAATGCCAAATGTGAACATTAGTTATCTTCAAAAAAGGTCTTTGCGATGGTGAATAGTTTAACAGATTCTTATATTTGTTGAACTGTGCAATAATTACACTAGAATCAGTGAAAATTTTAATTCGACATTAGGGAGGAGCAACTAGTATCGCTATAAAAATAGCAGCAAGCTTGGCGATAGAGGAAGATGGGAAAGAAGGTGTAAAGGCTGATGAATAAGACATAATTGGTGTAGTGGGTGCAGTTTAGAGCCAGGCAAGACCCATTCTAATTGAAGGCTTTCCTAAATTAATAAGTGAACCATCAGAATAGAATTTAAGGTCAGAACAATTTGTAAAATGTGAACTTAAAGCTATTAATTGTGAAAAATGAGAGGAAGGAATATATTTTTCTATAAGTGTAGGTGAGGTTAAAAGAATGTTAGGAAGTGCGAGAGGCGGTCTTAATGCAGTATGTAATTTTTTGTAGAATGAATCAGCCAGGTCTTTTAATATATCCATTGACTATGATCAGAAGGGACCAGACTCAGACTAACTATAATTGACAGGGATGGTAAAACAAAGATTGAGTGGGAGATTAGTGAAACATAAATTGCGTGAAGTATTAATTCGTAATCTGTATAACAATTGGAGAAAATCATCAATTTTAATTAATGTCGATCGGGAATAAAGACATATATCATTTTATATAATAAACGAAAAATGTTGGAATCTCTTTCACGTTACCCAATACAATTATATAAACTCTTTTGCGTTACTCATTACTACTACCTAAACATGATAAAAGAAAAAATTACGATGTTTCCTTCATTTCAGTAGAAACAATTGATTCAGAATTACACTTTAGACCTTTTTCGCATGAATGGTGGATAGTTTGCAACTAAGAAATAGAATTTCTGGTTCCTATTCGTTTGCATATAAAAGTAATAGCCTTTTTAAATGGACATAATTTTATTTTAACAGTTGTGAAGGGTAATAAAGAACATTCTGAACAACCAGGATACCTTTGCATTTGTGAATCTTTTTATACTATTGAGTCAAGTAATTCTAGTACTAAGGCGATATCTACAGTTTATCAACAGATGTTTCGTACTAAAACAAGATTTTCAGGTCCTATGATAATGGGGTTTAACAAGCCAGTTATTTATGAAAAATTATTGGAAGGAGTTTTATTTTGTTCATATTTTATAAATCTTGGGCTGATATGTGTTTTTGTGTTTGGAATTGCAAAGTCTGAAAATGATCAATGGGGATATGCTGGAGTTGGATTTAAATCGAGTTTTTTATTTCAACTGGCAAAGTAACGTTGTGTATTCCTTCAAGAATTCAATGGTGATGCATGTAACGTAACTATAATATATAAAACCAAAGTTAAAAAAATATATTGTGAAAGCACACCTAATCTTGTGTGGAAAAGTATTTTTGGTGAATAAGAAACAAAAATTGCCAAATTAAAGATATTTACTAAAAGAACGCTATTTGGAATTGATAATACTATAACACAATGATTGATTCAAACTATAAAAATTCCTTCTTGTTTGTTAAGTGATTGAGATAATGATGTACTTATAGAAAAAGTTTTTTCTTACCATCTCAAGCGAAGAACTATTAGTAATGTTGATTGGCGCAAGCTTTTAAGATTGTGGTGGGAATAGGGAACAATAATTGAATTACATAGTAATCTAAAACAATTATATCCTATAGATTATAAATTCAGTAAACGTGAACTAAATGCATGGAGAATAATGCTTCGCAATATAGGATATCATGATATAATAACATTTTCAAAACAGGATTCAAAGGTAAAAATAAAATAATAATTTATTTTTTTTAAAAAAAATTTTCTAATTATATAATTTATTACAGTATGAACTTTGAACGAGATCATTGAATTCTAATATTGAAAAAAATGCATTGAAACAGCTATACGAACTTGGCTTTTTAATGTCACAACTAATAAACTTTTATGATGCATCTAATACATTTTGAAATTGCTTTCAAAAAAGTCTAACAATCAATAAAAATGGAAATGACAAAAAACAAAGAATATTATCCATAATAGCGAATGATTTCAAATATGAAGATCTTCAAAAGCAATTATTGGTATGTACTAATAAAGTAGATTTTTTGATTCTCAAATATTTTGCTAAATTATTCTTTATTAGGTTTCAAATGATTTGATATCAAAAGCACGTATTCACTACCATCTTAATGAACCTGGTGGTTCTCCAATGAAAAAACCTTCTTTTACACGAGAAAGATTGCCTAGTGAAAAATGGCAAGAATTTGAGAAATTTATTAATGACAAGATGCATGTAATTATGAGCTCATACAAAACAGATAGTAAAACTGGTGCATCAGTCAAATACCTTCGTGATACTAAACAAGCACTTTGGGAAAAATTTCAAGCCAAATTTCCTAATGGAATTCATCATACAACCTTTATGATAAAATTACCAAGAAATGAATATACAGTATATACCAAGAAGATCTAGGTCGACTTTGTTCAACTTGTAGTCACTATGGATATGAGGTATTTGATGATATTAGAAAGCTTATTGAAAATAAATTTATGGATAGTATAAAAAAGGTATTTAGCTAATAGAACTCTTGTTTTTAAAGATAATTTGCCTAAACATACACTTTATTGCTTTTAGAAACAATTCCTTGATGAGTTGGAAAGA
>CAMKVN010002018.1:0-15326 GCA_946474995.1 Funneliformis geosporum
GTTAGTGATGATACCGAAACTTGCTCTATTGTATAAAGCATGACAGAGTTTCGGCAGTTACACAACATATGTCACGACAAGTATTTTGATTAATTAGTGAAACCTCCATTGCCTAGATTTTCTTCTAATAAAATTTGTTATGGATCTAAGTAATATGAATTATTTATTAGTAAAATCAAAATCAAAATTTAGAAATAGATCAAAGAAAAAACAGCTTAATTGCTATTAGATTTTTAAAGTTGTAAAAATTTTCTTAAACATAAAATAATTTTAAAAATAATTTTTTTTTTAGAAAAATTTTCTTCAAAACTAAGATAAGTTCAACTTTTAGATATATTATATAATTATACTAATAAATTTTATGAAAAATTTATATATAATAAAATAACTTTAAATGGTTTTACTTTAAACTTTATATAAATACAATAATTAGTTTTATTTAATTATTATTAATAAAACAATTTATTGATATAAATAAACATATTTAATTAACATTATATTATGAAAATTTTATATACTATTATATTATGTTGATTAAATATTGGTATAAATGATTTTTAAAAATAAGCCAATTAGATTTCAATAATAAATATCTTAAGAAAAATATTATTTTAAAATAATATTATTTAATAAATCTAATATTAAAATAAATCAATTATTAAAAAAACTACTAAAAAATAAATGAAAAAGATCTACATAAAGAAAAATAATACCTGTTACTCACTCGACTCTAAAACAAAAACAAAACTAACGAACTAACAATATAAATAAATGAAATAACTCTACTAATGAAAGTGAAACCTCTGGTTCTACTTCTCAAACTTTCAGAAAATAACGAAGATATCTCTACTTCAAAAAAACAAAAAACTTCTCTTTCACTAAACAATCATAATACCAACACAACTATCCATAACATTATCGAAAACATAGTGCTTGACAATAAAACTCTTCCTATCATGACTTTTACACTTTTAGAAAACTCTTCAGAAACTCTCTTACTAACTGAAATGGATGTTGACTCATCCTATAACCTCATCATTAACTCTTCTCCTATATTATTACCGAAACTCACTACAAATGACTCTATGTACGCTAACTATAATAAAGACAATATGTTTGAAGATACAAGCTTTGATTATGTCTTACCTCCAACTGATAAAAGAAAACAAAAACAGTCTTGGTCGAACGAAGTTGAAGAAACTATCAAACCACATGATCAAGATACTATCGAAACTACCTTTAACATTATCACTACTTCTATGCATTTTTACATGACTAATAACGCATCTGATATCAAGGGAAAATCTGTGGCTGAAAAGCGCACGTTTATTAACTTCTTATTATCCATTTCAACAGCTTTTAAGGCTCAACTTACATTTCCAAACTCAGAAAATTCTTTGTTTATTTTGAATCGATAGATTCCCTAAAGCATGCTCTCACAAAAAACCTAGGAAATACAGCATAATCCTATTTTACCATTGTAGATCCTGCAGTGAAACAACAAACTAGATGTCGAAAAGGCAGAATGATCAAAGTTTCTGACATTCCCTATTCACCAAATCTGATGTTATACAAAATTACTTTACCAAATACAGAAAAATTTCTCACTTCTCAATGATCATCAGGAGATCCTGTAAAATTGCTTTTATTATTTTTGAGAACTTTGATTCCATTAAACAATTCTATGATCACGTGTGGTCTGTATTCTTTTTAGAGAATTTCTTGAGAGTCGAACTGACGGATCTCGACCCTACACAAACTGCTCTCAGACAATAATACGAACTTAAACTAACCAGTTTACCCTTCAATACTAACCAAAAACAACTAATTGACTTTCTTTTACATATCAAAGCCAAATCATGTTTCATTCTACGTGACCAATAATACTGCCTCTGACCCTATGCGTTTGTTAATTTCGCTAATAATGATGATCTTGTATCTCCTGCTAACCAATCACAAAAATTCAAAGGAAAAGTTCTATACTGAATAAAACCTTCTAAAAAACACTAGGATTGCACAAATCGAAAACTGGCTAATCCTTACAAGCCGCTTTATGATCACTTCAAGCCTGAATGATATAGACCCCACAATCATAAGATCCTAATAAATCTTTTTCCACATGTTACAAAATGGAAAAAATTATACATCCAATCACAACCATTCCACTGATAATAAGCAAAATAGTAATAGTGATCAAAAAAGAGTACCTTCAAATACCATCAACGCTCTTAAATTTATTCAAGAAAAATTGGATAATATTGAAAATAAGCTCACTCTTATTAACGATGAAATCATTTCTTTAAAAAACTCTATCATCAAATAAGAATAAAACCAAAAGGACATAGATTTCTGTTTGCACAGACTTGAGTATATGCATTATGTTGAACATGACCCTAAACAAGTCGATGACCCTAATTACGAATTTCCACTTTATAACAGTGAAGAAAAAATAGAAATAACCCTTGTTACCCCACCTGTCCCAATTGATATTAACAATAACTCATCATCTTTTATTATATCGACCAAAGTTCCTAATTTTCAATCAAATCATCTCCAATAAATTGACATAGTCAAATCTTTAGTTAATGACATCAAATCTGAAATATATTCAATTTCCTCCGCTTTACACTCTCTCACTCAAGCACTTACCCCTTCTATTTAATGAGTGTACACCAATTTATTAACCAATCTGATGTTCAAAATGTTCACCTAAATTAAAATAAAAAATTACTTACAAATGACAATTTTTATTCGCACTTTAATGATCCAAATTTTTTTTCCATTGCTACTCAGAATGTTAGAAGCTGCATATCTAATGATAAATTTGAACAGATTGAACAATTTTTTACTTCTTACAATCTCGACATTTTAGGTTTAAGTAAAACACATCTCAGTTCTATATAAGCATCATACCACTCAAAAAATTTTCATAATCACTCATACAAATTCATTTTTTCATCTAATAATCCTTAAAGCAATTATTAAGGCATTGGTTTTATCATTAGATCCTATCTTCACAACCATATATTTTTTCAAAAATTCTTATTCGATAGAATTGCTTATATAGATCTCCAATTCAGAAATAAAACCAAATTAAGAATTATTCAAATATATCTTCTTGCCAACATTAACGATCAAGATCAATTAGCCCTTAGATCAAAACTTGAAGCTCTAGTTATTGATATAATACTTGAAGCATAGTCAAAATCGTATCATATAATTTTAATGGGAAATTCAATATAGACTTTTATAAGATACAAAACAAACATAATAACTCAAAAAGAAATAGAATGTGCAAATCATTCATTGACAAATTAACTAATTTAAATTTTATTCATACTGCATCACTAATCTCAGAAACTTCACATAAACTTCCTCCATACATTTACATCTTCAAAAAAACTCACACCCATATTGACTACATTTTCACATCTTCTTCTCTCTCTCATGATCTCATTTCTTTCAAAATCATTGATTTCTCAAGTATTAACTATGAATCTGATCATTTCCTCTTACACATTACCATCTACAAAAATAATATTTTCAACAATTCCTCTAACGCTTATCGAAAACAACATAAAATTACACGTAAATCTTTTAATTTTGAAAAAACTGCATTTCTACATTAGGACCTCTTCTCTGATAAATTGGATAAATTAATCAGAGAATCAAAAAAGTTTGGTAATTGTGACTATTCTGATCTAGGTTTTTCTCAATCAGCACTTAATCAAGTATGGGAATTTTTTGTCTAACAATACTACTATCCACAAACAAATCAAAAAACTCTACAAATTATACCAAAGTATGAAAATTTCTATGGACAAAGAGGCAGCTGCTCCCAATTTTTCGTCTTTCTCATTCAACATTAATTCTGATAAATATTATATTGTTTTAAATATTGCTAACGAACATAGAATTTCATCAGCTTCGCTAGATTCTTTTTTTTATCAAAAAGATTTCAAGGCATATTTTTTAGATTTCAAAGCTTCTATTATCAAACCTTTAGAATGTAAATTGAAAATACTCTCTAAACAAGAAACAAACAATCGTATCAAAGCCCATATTTTACAACGTATTGACAACTTTAAGGATGTTTCTTTCAAAATGATAGATTTCTATCTCGTTAGGTCTAGAAAAACTATTGTTCTTAACAGAATTTTAATCAATAAGCCCAACCATACTTCTTATTTAGAATTTGATCCTACAAAAATCAAAAAAGCCACTGCTCTTCATTTTCAAAATGTAGCAGTGGCAGAAAACATAGATGTTACTGATCCTACTTTATCTCAATTTTCAAATTCCTGGTCACAATGGGAACCTTATTATCAACCTCTTTCAATCATTAATGAGAATGCTTATGATCATATACTAGACATTCCTACTTATAACAAATTATTGCTTATTATAAAATATCTACCCAATGACAAAGCCCCTGATCCCTTCAACATTTTTAACGAAATCCTAAAAAAATTGGGTCCTCTTACTAATAAACTGCTCTACAAAATTATTTACGCCTGTTTTTCATCTGGTTTTATTCCAAATCAGTAGAATTTAGCTTATGTATATCTCATACCTAAACTGAAACTATGAAACTGTGATCTCAATAACACTAGACCCATCACCATGGTTGGGAATTTTGTATATATTAGATAAAATTACCACTGTACTTGTACTGTACTTGTACTAATTTTTATATTAATTATTATAATGTACTAACTGTACTAATCATTATACTAATACTGTACTTCCCAACCCTGTCCATCACTCTCCTAGAATCTGTTTGCAAAGCCTTCACTAAGATTCTCAATGCTAGATTGCAAAAAGTTCTAATTAATACTAATGCTCTTTCAGGTTTAAATTTTGCAGGCCTTCCTCATCAGTCTACTTTGGAACCTCTCCATATTATCAACAATTTGCTGAAATACCACCATTCTAAGAAAAAAACTGACATTTCTTATAAAAAAGACTTACACATCCTTTTTCAAGACATGTTAAAGGCTTATGATCGAGTTAATATATTCATGTAAAAAAAAGCTTTAGCTAGATTAAAATTTTCCAACATCCTCATAGACTTAATATGTTGACTGTTTCTTAATCAAACTAATAAGATCTTTACTGACTTTGGTCTCACTGATTCCTTTGAGGTTCTAGTTGAAATTGATCAGGGAGAAGTAATCTCACTTCTGTTATGAGTTATTTATCACAATCCTTTATTTGATCACATTAAAAAATCTGAACTCAGCTTTAACATGTCTACTGAATAGTCTTCTAATCTCAATGAATCTTTAACTAAATCACTTGATGTTACAATTCCTGTCCTTGCTTATATGGATGACACTATTTGGATCACTGATAGATATGACCAAAAGACTAACATTCTTAATATCACTCAGACCTTTCATGAGCTGAACTCCATGAAAGTTAATTTTGATAAATCTTATCTTATCACAGATCATGATAATACTGAATCAATAATATTTAGATGTTCTACAAACAATACCTTATTCAAATGTCAGAATATTTCTTCTAAAGATTCAACCAGATATTTGGTAGTTTGGATATCTGTTCAATATAATAAAAACTTCATCAAACACCAAATTTCTTCTGAAATTGCCTCTTTTAGGGATAGACTTAAATTCAAATTTCTAACTGATAATCAACTACGATATTTAAATAATATGATACTTATACCTTGACTGGAATACAGATCTAAACACACTATTCTTTATGAACTCAAATGTAATCTCTTATACAAGCCCATAAGGATGCTCATTAAAAATAAATTAGGACTTAGACGCAGTACACCAAATTCGATTATTCACAACAAACTTGCTTATGGCTTTAATGATCTATTATCCATTTCACTACCTTCCAAAATCCAACAATTTATTAACATCATTAATTCCCATCCTAATGATATGATCTTAGGATTATCTATACTTATTAGATTTAAACAACTGCAATATAATTTTTGGCTACATAATAATCCTTGGTTTGTTAGCCTAAATCCTTCAAGCATTACAGACATAAGAATTTCCTCTCCAATTTTATCACTACCTACCATAACTCTAATTTCTCTTTTATTAATTCCCCAAGAATGGTTGATCTTTTTTGAATTACAGGTAGATTAGTTTCTCTTCAAACGATTATGCCATGGAACACCAATGATATAAAAAATATCAGATCGAAAAATATTCTTTTTTTTGTCCCAAATAGTTGCTTCTGACAATTTCTTACTTAATTATCATGACATTCAATTATGGTCTTTCTCTTCAGCTAATTTCAATGGAGTTACTCTACAATGGTTCAAGTCTTTACAAAGATAGTCTTATCTAACTCAGTCTACTCTAACTATCTCTGATCAGAGTTTTATTTTGAATCCCAAGTTTTCGATGATTATTCTACTACTACATCAATTGAGGACTTTAAATATAATACCGGATGGGCTAATATTTGGACCCCACCTGAGTACAATATATACAACTTTTCCATTCCAGATTCTTCAATATTTGGAAAAGTATTCAAACTGGATTCACCAGCTCCACCTTGTCTTTTTCAACATTTTATCTTAACTAATCCTACTCATGATTCTCGTTCCCCTTAAAAAGAAATGATGTTAT
Source organism: Funneliformis geosporum (assembly GCA_946474995.1). Classification (NCBI taxonomy): domain Eukaryota; kingdom Fungi; phylum Glomeromycota; class Glomeromycetes; order Glomerales; family Glomeraceae; genus Funneliformis; species Funneliformis geosporum. Next base: position 6,621 of record CAMKVN010002018.1, read on the forward strand.
GGTACCATGCTCTGGTTGCTCTTTTAACAAATCAAGAAAAAAGATCAATATCAAACTAAAATTTAGGAAGTTGCCTTGCGCTTGGTTTATTGATCCATTACTTTCAAATCCTATTTCTATTTTCCTATTGGTTCAAAACAATGCTAAAAATCTACATGTTCCCAAAAGATCACTTTGGCCCTTAATAGATCAAGCTGTTGCTAGATTCCGTATAATATATTCTATCTCTACTCCAAACATTTTACCTAATAATTTTAATCACAATAACAATATATTAACTATAGAAAGTTTATTTATATCTAACGAATGCATTACTACCTTAATAATCATAGAGTCTTCTTATTTAATGAAGCTAATTTAGAATTTTATACTAATGTTTTTCATCAATTTTGTTCATCTCCTTTAAACACTTTTCTTAGTTTTGCTTTTATTTTAGTTCATGATACTTTAGATATTAGTTTTGCTGCTGTTTTGCCTTCTTTTTAGGCCAACTCTACTAATGCTGAAATTTTCATTCTTCTCATGACTCTGTTTATCTACCCTTTTAGTTCTACAGTTAAAATTAACACTGATAGTTTAGCTATGGTTTTGTCTTACAATAGAATTTTACAAAATAATGTTTGTTTCTATCTATCTCTTTTATCCAAAACTCCTTTCTACGTATATTAGTATTTCATTTTTAAACTACTTGAGCAAAAACAAATTACATTATCCTTGATCAAAGTTAAAGCATATTTTGGTAATCCTTATAATAAAAACGTTGACAATTTAGCTAAATCTGCTCTTTACAATTCTCCTATTTCTCTTTTCTTTTCTCATGTTCCTTTTCTCCTCTTCATTTCTACCTTCCAATCAAATCCTATTATCAAAGAAATACAACCCTTTTTTAAAGACTACATTAATTCCAAATCATTCACTGATTTCTACAATCTTCAAAGAAATAACTCATATAAATGCAAACCTGTTAACTAGCTCTGCATTTTTAATCTTATTAATTACGATTCTAATAGTATAACTTCTCACAAAGAATCTTATTATTATAAACGAAAGTACTAACTCCTCCTTGAACAACTACCTACTCTAGAATTTTTCAAACTCATTTCTCCAGATATATATGACTTAAACTGGAAATGTTGTCGCTGTAATTCATCAGATGAAACTTTTAATTACCTTTGGACTTGCAATAAATCTTGTCCTATTATTAATATTATAATTGAAAAGGGTATTCAAACTCTCAAAGATTAACTTTATATTTATACCTCTTGTCAATACTGGATGACCGAACTACAAGTTTTATTTAATATTTCACATCCTTACTGGAAATTGTCCCCATCTTCTTCTTCTTCTTTCAACTTCATCGATCTTATCAAAGGTATAGTTCCTTCTCATTTCTACTACTTAATCAATGACTTCACCAAATGTCAACAAAAATCATTAGCCATTCTATCTTCTTTTTTTGACCTTATTATTGATCAGGCTATTTTTATAATTTGGAAACCCAGATGTGCTTTAATTATTGCTAAAGAACTCACCCAAAATATAACAAACAAGAAAAAGCGTTATAAATCAAACCACAGTCCTAATACCCCTTTATCACGTATGGTAACAATCACTGATAACAATATGAACTATCTAACTCTTGTTACTAATTCATTCATCTATAGCAGATCCTGATCTCTTTTTAACGCAGTGAAAACTAGTTATTTCAAACGTCTTTTCTTAAGTCATGTACTGATTTTTCTTTTTTAAGTAATCATAACGAGATAACTGGTTGGTTTGGTTGGAGTTAGTTTTTTCCTTTGAGAAAGGCTAAGCAGCTTTATTTTATTTTTTTTCTACTTTTATACCCATCTTGGAATTTTTTTTTACTTTGTATTTTGAATCTGAAATTTTAATAAATATTGGCTTCACCGCGTCTTAAAAAAAAAAAAATAAATAAATCTAATATTAAAAAAAAAAAACTCTTTCCCAAACAACTTAAAAAACAAATGAACAAGATCGATAAAAAAAATAATGCCTGTTACTCGTTCAACTCTTAAAAAGAAACAAAACCAACGAACAAACAATATAAATAAACAAATTAACTCTTCTAATGATATAATATTATCGAAAACATAGTTTTAGGCAACGATACTTCTTTCAACATGATCCAACACCTTTAAATAATTTTTCTGAAACTGTGATTCCAGCTGATATGAATGTTGATTCATCTGCTGACTTCTCTCTTAACCTCACTCCTACCCTATCAAAACTAACCACTAACGATTCTATGCATGCAAACTTTGATAATGATAAAAATAAAAATAATATGTTCGATGACACTGATTTTGACTATGACCTTCCTTTAACCAATAAAGAAAAAAAGAAACAGTCATAGTCTGATGAAGTTGAAGAAACTGAAAAACCATGTGACCAAGATATAAATGAAGCTGCTTTCAATATAATTACTTTCTCAACACATTTTTATATGACCAATAATGCATCTGATATCAAAGAAAAATCTGTGGCTGAAAAGCACACATTCATCAACTCCTTGTTTATTCACTTGACGGTTATCAAGACTCCACATACATTTCTAAACTTAGAAAATTCTTTGTTTATTTCAAAACGATTGACTCTTTAAAGCATGCTATTACAAAAACTCAGGAAACACAGCATAATCCTATTTTACTATCATCGATCCTGCTGTGAAACAACAATGATAGGATGCTAAAAAAGGCAGAACGAACAAAATTTCTGATATACCTTTTTTACCAAATCTGATATAGTATGAAATTACTTTACCAAATATGAAAAGATTTCTCATTTCTCAATAATCATTAGAAAATCCTAGCAAATTGCTTTCATTGTATTTGAGAATCCTGATTCCATTAAACAATTCTACAATCACGTGTGGATTGTATTCTTTTTAGAAAATTTCTTGAGAATCGAGCCAACAGACTTTGACTTCTCGCAAACTGCTCTCAGACAACTATATAAACTTAAACTAACTGGTTTACCTTATAATACTGACTAAAGATAATTAATTGATTTTCTCCTTGATATCAAAGCTAAATCATGCCTTATCCTACATGATCAGCAATACTGTCTTTGACCCTATGCTTTTGTCAATTTTGCTAATAATGATGATCTTATCTCTGCTTTCAATCAATCCCAAAAATTTAAAGAAATAGTCCTTTACTGAATAAAACTTTTCAAAAAACATTGCAGAATTTGTGATGCATCTGATCACGAATCTAAGGATTATGTAAATTGAAAACCAGCTAATCCTTACAAGCCACTTTATAATCATTTTAAACCAGAATAATATAGACCCTAAGATCCTCTCAATTCAATAATTAGAATCCTCACAAATTCTCTCTCACGTGCTACAAGCATAATAATAATAACAATCAAAATAAGGCACCTCCAAATACTATCAATGTCCTTAAATTTATTCAAGAAAAATTAGATAATATTGAAAATAGACTTATTCTTATCGATGATGAAATTATCTTTTTAAAAAACTCTATCATCAAACAAGAATTAAACCAAAAGGATATTGACTTTCGTTTATACAACTTGAATACATGCATTATATCAAACATAACCCTAAACAGATCGATGATTCTAGTTATGAATTTCCGCTTTATAATGGTGAAGAAGAAATGGAAACCACCCTTGCTACCCCTTCTATCCCAATTGAAATTAATAATGACTCATTTTCTTCCATTATCTCGACTGAACTTCCTAATTTTCAAACAAATTATCTACAATGAATTGATACAGTCAAATCTTTAGTTAATAATATTAAGTCTGAAATCCATTCAATTTTATTCATTTTACGCTCTTTTACTCAAACTCTCTTATCTATAGAATTATGAGTATCTTAACCAAAATGGTATTCAAAGTCCACCTTAATAACAATGAAAAAATTTTAACAAATGATAATTTTTATTCACATTTAATGATCCAAATTTTTTTTCATCGCCACCAAAACATTAGAAGCTGCGTATCCGATGATAAAATGAAACAGATTAAATAACTTTTTATTACTTATAATTTAGATATTTTAGGTTTAAGCGAAACTCATCTCAGTTCTACACAAGCATCATACTGATCAAAAAACTTTCATAACCATCCTTATAAATTTATTTTCTCATCTAATAATTCTCAAAGCAATTACCAAGGTGTTGGTTTTATCATTAGATTCTATCTTCACAATCATATTTTTTTTCAAAAATTTTTATTTGATAGAATTACTTACATCGATCTCCAATTCAAAAACAAAACTAAATTAAGGATTATTCAAATTTACCTTCCTACTAATACTATTGATCATGACTAACTAGCTCTTAGATTAAAAATTAAAGCTTTAGTAATCAATATTATTTTTGAAGCACAATCCAAATCATATCATATAATATTGATAGACAATTTCAATATTGACTTTTATAAGATACAAAACAAACATAATAACTCAAAAAGAAATCGAATGTACAGATCCTTTATTGACAAAATATCCAATTTAAATTTTATATACACTGCATCTTTAATCTTAAACAATTCAAAAAAACTTTCCCATACATTTACATCTTTAAAAAAGATCCACACCCATATTGATTACATTTTCACATCTTCTTCTCTCTCTCATGATCTCACTTCTTTCAAAATCTTTGATTCCTCTAATACCGTTCATAAATCTGACCATCTTCATTTACACATAACCATTTACAAAAATAATATTTTCAATAATTCTTCTAATGCATATTGAAAACAACACAAAACAATATATAAATCCTTTAATTTTGAAAAAACTGCATTTTTACACTGGAATTTATTCTCTGATAAATTAATCAAAGAATCAAAAAAGTTTTTCAACTGTGTTTGTTCTGATCTAAGATTCTTTTAATCAGCTTTTAATCAAGCATGGGAATTTTTCGTCCAATCAGTTCTTTGTGCTGCTAATAAGCATATTCTAAAAACTACTTTGACTTTACATCATAAGTCTCTTTTTAGTTTCAATAATTCTGCTATTCACAAGCAAATCAAAAAACTTTATAAATTCTATCATAGAACTAAAATAATTATGGATAAAGAAATAGCTACTCCCACTTTTTTGTCTTTCTCATTCAGCATTACTTTTGACAAGCATCTTAATATTTTGAGTATCACTAATAAACATAGAACCTCATCAGCTTTATTAAACTCTTTTTTTATCAAAAAAATCTTAAGGCATACTTTTTAGATTAGATTAAAAGCCTTTATTATCAAACCCTTGGAATGTAAACTGAAAATAGTTTCTAAACATGAAACCAATGATTGCATTAGAACCCATATCTTACAATGAATTAACAATTATAAAGATGCTTCTTCAAAAATGATAGATTCCTACCTCGAAAGGTCCAGAAAAACTATAGTTTTCAACAGACTTTTAATCAATAAACCAAATATTAATACTTATTTAGAATTAGACCTAACGCAAATTAAAAAGGCCACTGCTCTCTATTTTCAGACTGTAATGAGTGCTTAAAACTGAGATATTACAGACCTAACATTATCTTAATTTTTAAATTCCTGGTCACAATGGGAATCCTTTTATCAATCTCTATCAACTATCAATGATAATGTATATGAACATATACTTGACATTCCCACTTACAATGAATGGCTTCTTATTTTAAAACATCTTTCTAATGACAAAGCCCCTGATCCTTCCAACATTTCTAATAAAATTTGAAAAAATTAGGTCCTCTCACTAATAAACTTCTATACAAATATTATTTGCGCTTGTTTCTCATTTAGTTTTACTTCAAAATAGTGGAATTTAGCCTATGTATATCCTATACCTAAATCTAAGTTCTGGAACTGTGATCTCAATAACACCAGACTGATTACTCTCCTAGAATCTGTTTGCCAAGCTTTTACTAAGATTTTCAATACCAGATTGCAAAAAGTTCTAATTAAACTAATGCTCTATCAGGTTTAAATTTTGCATATTTTCTACATTAATCAACTTTAGAACTTCTTTATATAATTAACAATCTTCTGGAATCCTACTATTCTAAGAAAGAAACTGATCCTTCTTATAAAAAAGATTTACACATTCTTTTCAAGACATGTCAAAGCTTATGATCGAGTCAATATATTCATGTTAACAAAAGCCTTGGCTCATTTAAAATTTCCCAATACTCTTATAAATTTAATAATAGGATTATTTTTAATCAGACCAATAAGAACTTTACTGACTTTAGTCTTACTAATCCCTATGAAGTACTAGTTAGAATTGACTAAGGAGAAGTAATTTCACCTTTACTATAAGTTATTTATTATGATCCTTTATTCAATCACATTAAAAAATCTGAACTTAGTTTTAACATGTTTACTAACTGGATACCTGACCTTAACGATTCATCAACCAAATTATTTGATATTACTATTCCTATCTTAGCTTATATGAATGATATCATATGGATCATTGATAGCTATGATCAAATGACTAGTATTCTAAATATCACTCAAACTAGTAATACCTGACTAAACTCTTTTTGAAAAATTATAATTTCGTCAAAAGTTTTGTTTCTTTAATATTTTTATATAAATAAATATAAAATTATTATATTTTTTAATGTATTTTAATTCAAGAAATTTAGATCAAGTTAAATATAATTTTGGCAATTAAGTAAAATAATTTTGTCATTAATAAAAAACTAGTTTTGTCATTTCAGTTTCATCAATTTCATCATATTAAGAAAGGTAATTTCATCAGGTATCACTAACTCAGACCTTCTATAAGCTGAACTTCATGAAAGTTAACTTTGATAAATCCTATCTTATTACAGATCATGATAATACTGAATCCATCATATTTAGATGTTCTTCAAACAATATCTCATTTGAATGTCAAACTATATCACCTAAAGATTCAACTAGATATTTAGGTATTTGGATATTTGTACAGTATAACAAAAACTTTATTAAACACCAAATTTCTTCTGAAATTACCTATTTTAGAGAAAAACTTAAATACAAAGCTTTAACAGACAAACAATTGTGATATTTGAATAATATGATTTTTATATTCCAGTTGGAATACAAATCTAAACTCACAATCCTTTCTGAACTCGAATGCGATCTCTTATACAAACCCATGAGGAAACTTATTAAAAATAAATTAGGACTCAGACGTAATATACCAAATTTGATTATTCATAACAAGCTAGCCTATGGCTTTAATGATCTATCTCCATCTTATAACCTTTCAAAATCCAACAATTCATTAATATTATAAACTCTTACCCTAATGATATAATCTTAGATTTATCTATACTCATTAAACCAAAACAATTACAATACAGATTTTAGCTATATGATAACTTTATGGTCTGTTAGCCTAAATCCCTCAAGTACTATAGACATACAAATTTTCTCTTTAACTTTATCACTACTTACCATGACTCTAATTTCTCTTTTATCAATTCTTCAAGAATGATTGATCTTTTTCGAGTTACTGGAGGACTAGTTCCTCTTCAGAAATTATGTCTTGAAATATCAACGAAATTAATAATATTAGATCAAAAAATATTTTATTCCTATTCCAAGTAGTTGCTACTGACAAATTTCTACTCAATTATCATGATATACAACTACATTCTTTCTCTTCAGCTAATTTTAATGGGATCACCTTATGTTGGTTCAAGTTATTATAAAAGATAGTTTTATCCAACCCAGTCTATTCTAACTGTCTCAAACCAGAATTTTGTTTTGAGACCTAAATGTTTGACAATTATTCAACTTTTACTTCAACTGAGAACTTCAAATGGAATATTAGATAGACTATTATTTGGATCCCTCCTGAATATAATATCTATGAATTTCCTATTTCAGATTCATCTATATTTTAAAAAGTATTTAAATTGGAATTACCAGCTCTATTGTGTCTCTTTAAATACTTTATTTTAATTAATCTAACCAATAATCCTCATTTTCTATCTAAAAGGAATAATGTTATGGTACTTAGGGTTCCGCAATTCGATTTGATATTTGAATATTTGATTTGATCAAATTCAAATCAAGTATTCAAATATTTGATTTGATTTGAATCAATAGTAAAGCCATCTCCAAAGCTTTAGCAGTGTCTCTTACTAAGAAAACCATAGTAAAAAATGCTTCTGCAGCTTCAGAAATGCCTTTTTTACTAAGAAAACTATAGTAAAAAGTGACTCTACAGGTTTGAAAATGCCTTTTTTACTAAGAAAAGCATAGTAAAAAGCATCTTCACAGCTTCAAAAATGGCTTTTTACTAAGAAAAACATAGTAAAAATACTAGAGACATTATTTTACTTAGAAAACATAGTAAAAAATGCCTCCGCAGCTTTGGAGATGTTATTTTACTAAGAAACCTAGTAAAAAAATGCCTCTGTAGCTTCAGAAACGTTTTTTTACTAATAAAATTATTACGAGCCAAGATGGCGGTTATTACTAGGTTTTCTTAGTAAAACTGAAACCGCAATAGTAGTTATTACTAAGTTTTCTTAGTAAACTGAAGCTGCGATGGTGGTTATTACTAAATTTTCTTAGTAAAACTGAATTTGTGGAGTTATTTTACTAAGTTTAATAGTAAAAATTCACCTGTTACTTAACTTACTTTGTAAAAGCTATCTTTGAAATTTTTTAGTGCAATTACTAATAATTTTTTTAATTAAAACTTTAGAATAACTTTATTTT
>CAMKVN010002019.1:0-15323 GCA_946474995.1 Funneliformis geosporum
AGCTGTCACTAGGGTTAGAGGTCAGGTTCGATTCCTGAGTTGTTTGACGTTATGGGTATCAAAGTCACCTGATTGATGTAGTCTATATGCATAACTGGAGATCACCATTTGGGTTAATCTTGTGCTACTATTCCATGAACCCTGTTGCTCTCTATATAGTAGTGATAAAGTCAAACCAAGTAATTGGAGCTTGGCTATAGTTCACTAGACCATTGGTAAAAATAGTAATGACGTTCACTATGTCTGAGATGATTCCTCTATCCAAATTTGATAGTACTCTTGATGCTAAGTACCTAATTCAGATCCAACATGCGGTTTGAGTTGCCCAGTTAGGATATTATACTTAGATGGGAACATTGAGGGGGATGCGCTCGACATGATGAATAACTTGAAATTATAGGAAAATACCTGAGATTTGGTGGCTGACACGTCACCATTAATGGTATCTGTATACTTCGGTAGCTAGGTTTAAGTGTAACGGAGCTTGGTCGAAGTCGCAGTACCTTAAAAAAAAAAAAAACTTGTTTTACTTGTTTTCTAAAAATGATAATTTCTAGCTGATAATTTCTCTCTAAGGCTAAAAATTATATTATAATAATGAAAAATATTGATTTAAAAAGCAATAATCACACGTTTATTATTTTAAAATAGTAATTTTTCATATTTTATGGTAAGTAAAATACATTTGTTTACAATTTATTTTTATTTATAATCAAAAAAAAATTTTAAAAACTTTTCATTTTAAAAATTTTAACAAAATATGAAAAATAAAATTATTATTGATGGTTTAATATAATCACAATCAATTACATCTTTTTTATTTATAAAAAAAATAAAACTTTGAATGAAAGATTAAATAATATTTCTGACGAAAATAAAATTTCTCAAGAAAACTCTAATAAAATACCAATTGAAATACTAAACGTAACTTCAAATGAAAAAAATGAAAATGAAACTTGGCAATTAATAAATAATAATCTATCATCATTTATTAAAAATTGTTATTTTTGCTATAAAGAAAAACATTGGAGTCAAGAATGTTCTAAAATTCTAAAAAATTTCAAAATAAATGTTTTTATTGCTGAATGAGTGGATATTTAACTCACGAATACATTTATCAAACTTCATATAAACCTTTATAGATGAAAGATATAGAATATAAAGTGTTTTTAAAAATATAAATGAAAGAAAACTTGCTATTAAAAGCAACTTATAAGTAATATTTATTGGATGGAGAAGTAGCTATATCGGTCACAGGACTGAATGATTGGATGAAAATAGGTCACGTAGTGGCCCATATTCACTAATCAATAAAAGGCATTGTGACCGATATAGCTATACATCTAATATAAGTATTATCATTCTGACATTTTTGATCATGCGATATTGTAAAAATTAAGCTATAAATTTAGTTTTGCTAAACTTTTATCATCTAATTTTTCTTTCTCTAATAAATTTTTTAATTATTTATTTTAAAAATGTCATATAAAAAGTCCAAAAAAAAGTCAAAAGAACAAAGAAATATAACAAAAGATGTTGTTTTTTATAGAGAATTAAATCAAGTAAAAAATACTCTTTATTCTACTAATAATTGGGTGAAAGTTCTAGAAAATTTTCACAAAAGTCAAGAATATGATGGAAAAATAGAAGAAATTAATGATATTGATGAATTAGATCAGCAACTAGCCAAATACATTACAATTACATCAATTAAACAAAAAAATGGAGAAAAGTATGCAACAAGTTCTGTAAAATCGGCAATTGCAGCATTATATCAATATTTGAATAAAAATTCTATTATTAAACATGTCAATATCTATGATACTAATATTTTTACTATTCTATTTGAGATTGCAAGTAGAAAGATCAAATATTTAAGTGATTTTGAATACGGAGAAACTAAAGGTTCTGATGGATTAAGTATTACAGAAATACAACAAGTATTATCACATAAACTTGTGGATGGATCAACACCTAAAAGGTTGTTAAGAAGGGTATTTTTTTCATAATTCAATAATTCTTGGGTTAAGAGAAGGTAAGCATTCATTAATTAAGGCAAAAAATTTTAAAAAACGAAAGGATGGAGGTTTTGATGTATATATTTATCATTCAAAAACAAATTAACAAGGACTATTAAATGATCATGGGAAAGCAAAAATATTAACTATACTAAATCAGTTAGAGATAATTAATGTTTATGAATCATATTTTGCAAAAAGACCTGTTTTAGCTGATAAACAATTTTATTTACAAGAACATAAAAAAGAAAAAGGTAATTCACCTTTATTTTGTTTTTTTCTAACATCAAATTAAATTAACTTAATTTTATTTATTATAGCATTGTAGACTGGAATTTGGCTTAAACGTTTTCATTTAAGTGAAGCACATTTAAAATGATTTATACATGAAATATGTAGATTAACAGAAATTGATTTTACAAATCATAAGATAACTAATTATGGAGGTTGAAAGATAATGATTCAAGGATTGCAAACTACAGGAATTTCACGAGAACAAATACGTTTACAATCACGACATCGAACAGAAGCAGGATTGAATTCATATAAGTTGCCAAGAAATAAGGAATGAACAAATATGATATATCAAATGATAACAAAAATATATAATTATAATATAAATTCAGGTATTACCATTGTGATTTTTATATAAATTTTTGCTTTCTAAATTTCTAATAATTTTAAATACTTTAGAAACTGGCATTGTTAATATTGAAAATATAAAAAATAATAGTGAACCTTTTAAAAGTTTCGTAATTGCGAAAGAAGATATATTAAATATATTTAACATAATTTAAAAATTAATAGAATTATAATTTTACCTTTTTTAAATAAATAAGCAATGCAGGCTTCTTTCAAGTTTTCTTTGATTGAGACTAATATAATCAAAGAACCTTTTCTAGATCGTCAACCTCTTCAAAATTCAAGCAATAATTTATTAAAATTTTCATGAGTCTGGAACAACTTTCATCATTAATGCAAAATGATGGATTGGGTAATTTTAATATTAAAATTAATATTGTGAGTGATTAGATTTGATGTAGTTAACATAGCTTATATTAAAATCAATATTGTATATATACACTTAAGATGAGAACTGTAATTAATATATTGCAACTTTTAATGTTGCAACTTACGTTGCAATTAGTTTTAACCTATATATGTTGTAACTAATTTTAGCTTATGTTGCAACATTTTGTAAATTTGAAATCAATTGCTGTACTATCTTTAGTATACACTATGTAAAGTATAATATATAATTTTTTATAATATTGCTACGCCAAATAAAAATATCGGTATATAAAGATCAGCATGATTTTATTTGGCTGAACGATAAGTATTTTTAAATATTATATTGTTATATAGGAATTGAAATAATATTTTTTTTATTTTTTTTAATTGAATTATTCTTTTTTTTTTAAAAAAAATTTATAATAGCAATTGGATCATAAATTTTTTTTTAAAAATCAAAATTTTATATATAAATCATTTTCTTATTTTTAATTTTAATTTTTTTTTAAAAACACAAAAATAAATAATTATTTTAAATGGTCATAAATAATTTATAAGCTGTTATATAATTATTTTATTATTATAATTATAATATTAAATGTGATTTATCAATATCAGTTTTCGTTCGATATATAATATATAAATAACATATTTTAAATTATATGATTATATATATCAAAATAAGAATTTTCTAAAAAATAAGAAAAATGGTAAATTTCTACCTAAAAAATCATTTTGATTTACTTACTTTAGTTTTAAAATAAAATATTTTCCAAAAAAAAAAACAGAAAAAAGAAAAAAAAAGGTAAAAATTCTATCCAAAAGTCATCTTTAAATAACTTATTTTAGCTCAAAATAAGAATATTTCTAAAAATTTTTTGGATAAATTCCAGTTTATATTGAATGAAAATAAATTAGGATTCTTCAATTATTAGAATTTTATAAAAAAGAATTTAATATTGATTTAATTTTTTTTTTAAAAAAAAATCAAGTAAATAATTTCATTTACTTACCTAAATACCAAATTCTTTAATCATTAGATCGTTCTTAGGTAAGTTTTATAAAAAAAAATTTTAATGTTAATATTTTTTTAAAGAAATCAATTAATTGCTAGCTTCAGTTACTTACCTTTTTATAGATACCAGATTCTTCAACCATTAGATTATTTGGAGATAAGTTTATAAAAAAATTAAAATGTTTTTTTTTAAAAAAATCAATTACTAACTTTAGTTTCTTACATTTTTGTAAATATCGGATTCTTCAAAGGTTAGATCATTTGAAATAAGTCTATAAAAATAATTAATTAATGTAAATTTTTTTTAAAGAAATCAATTACTAATAGGAATGTTAATAGTTATGATTATGATTAGTCATAACTGTGACCGATATTGATCAATCAAAAACCTCTGACTGATCAGTTAACTGACTGGTTTTGACTGATTTTGACTGACTGGTTGACCAACTGATTTTGACTACAAAAATATAAATGATTATAACAAGATAATAAACCTTAGATAAACATGACTTAAAGTTATTACACTGAAAATAGAAAAAAAAATTTGATTTTAAATAAAACCCTTTGAAATACAATAACCTGAAAATAAAAGAAAAAATAAAAGTCCAATTCATTATTTTTTAATATTTTAGACTTTTCTATATTAGAAACTGGAATATGAAATATTACTAATGAGATTAATGAGATATAATTGTAGAATAAGTAATTCATTTTTTTTTAATTTAAAAAAAATTAAAATTAAAATTTTTACTTTACGCTTTGTAGATACCTAAGTCTTCTGGAATCCTAGAATCATAAAAAATTTTTTCTTTTAATTTAAAAAAAATTAAAATTAAAATTTAACTCTTTTTGTAAAGGCTGAAGCCTTTCAGAATCATGGAATCCTACAAATTAAACAAAGGTAAATAAATATCCATTTTTTTCTTTAAAATTAAAAAAAAATTTAAATTAAAAATTTATCTTCTTTTGTAAATGCTAAAGTTTTCTGGAATCTTGAAATCTATGAAATAAACAAAGATAAGTTATTTATTTTTATTTTAATTTAAAGAAAAATAACTACTTTTGTTTATTTTGTAAGATTCTAAAATTCCAAAGGCTACAGCATCAGGATTTCAGAAACTTCAGTATTTACAAAAGAAGGTAAGTTTTTTTTAATTTTAAATTAAAATAAAAACAAATTAAAATTAAAATTAAAATTAAAAAAACTTACCTACTTTTATAAATGCTAAAGTCTTCAGAATTCTAAAATCAAAGGTAAGTATTTATTTTTTTCTTTTAATTTTTAAAAAAAAAAATTAAAATTTATTTACCTCTTTTGTAAATGCCAATATCTTTGATCTTACAAATTAAATGAAGGTAAGTTATTTTTTCTTTTTATTTAAAAAAATTAAATTAAAATTTTCTTTACTTTTTTTTTGTAGATACCGAAGCCCTCTAGAATACTGGAATCTTATAAATCAAAAGAAGTACATAAATCTTTTTCTCTTTTTTTTATAATATACTGGAGTTCTATTTAACAATAAATATTTTTTAATAATCAAAAGTATACAAGAATAGAAATACATATATAACAGTAGCTACTGCATTTTTCTTTTTTTACTTCAGTATTTTAATTTTTTTATATTGTAATGATTATTTCTTTAGAATAAAGAGATTAATAAGTGTAAACAAACAGGTATAAAAATTATTACAATTAGATTATGAAAATAAGTTATTTAGTTGTTATTAGGTTATTATATAATCAAATAACCTTACCAGTTATTTAAAAATACTTAAATTATTTAGTTACAATTTAGTTATTTAGTAATACCTAAGTTATTTAGTTATAATTAGTTGATTTAATCACTATTAGGTTAATTAGTTATAATTAGGTTATTATATTACTAAATAATCTAGTCTAAGTTATTTATTACTAAATAATATAATTATGTTATTTAGTAATAAATGGCTGGTATTAGTCACATGATATTATAGCTATTTTCATATTTATGCATTTATCTGATTCTTTTAAAATTTAAAATTGTTATTTTTGGATTAATAGACCAAATTATCATAGGATCTATTGGTCTAGATCATTTGGTCTATTTATAATTTATCAATAGATCTTATTGTTGAATTAATTACTATATTTAAGAGGAATATTATCTATAATTATTTACCTTTTTTCTAATACTAAAACTATTTCATAATCTATAGAGTAAAAAGATCAACATCCACTAGAAATTTGCCAAATAAGAATACCAATATTATATATATCAGATTTTTTATTTAATTTGTAATTTTTTCTTGAATTATTAATAATTAAAGCTTTGGATCTGTATAAGATATTATATCAAAAATTCTTAATAATCTGAATAGTATATTACCTGTATGCTTCAATCAGATTAAAAAACTAACCTGTACTGGACTTTCTGAGGAACCATCCCTCGTGAACACCATCAAAAAAAGCTCAGGTCATGTGGTTAGATATGTATAATGTGGCAAATTTTAATAAACCAACCTTTAACTTATACTAATCATCACAAGTAAACCAACCTTAATCTAAAGTTACGCCACAAGGTTAGGGGGTGACAAATAGGTTTCACACCCTAAAAAAAAAGTTCCCAGATTAAATAGTAAAAAATGAAACCACATCATATGACCCGAGCTTTTTTTGATGGAGCGATCATCTGATCAAATATTGTTGAATCGCATCTAATATTCATCTAAAGAATCGTCATACCCTAAATTAAGAAGAAATCAACCTGAGTCTATGCAATTAATTTAATTGATTTATAAAATAATTTATGTATATAAAAAAAATTATACAATATTAAATGAAATATAAGAAAACGATAACAATTCAATTATTATCGTTATTAATCTATTTTAAGTAAAATATTTTATTGTATTAAATTATCAACTTTCCGTATTGGTAATACTAGAATATTAAATTCGAATAACGAAATACCCGAATTACTACGCAAATCATTTTGTTGATTAAAAAAAAAAACATGTGAAAGTTCAAAAATGGTATTCAAACAAAAAAAAAATGGGCGTTAGGTGAATTATGAAACATTAAAATTTTACATATAGAAATTCTTTCCATTTAAATGATTTTCATTATTGTTTTATTTATTATTTGAATGCCTTTATTGTACGACACAGGTTTCTACACATGTTGAAAATGCTGAAACATCTTTAAATTTATTTTATGTTAGTTCAAGGAATTTCAGAATAACGTAAATCATACTTCAATTCCTTATATAATAAAATTTTAATGACGAAAGATTTGAAAAATTTGAATCTGAGCTTCAAATTCGAAAAAGGGACACAAGGTCCAAAACGTTTGATAATCATTTCAAATCCTAATTCAAAGTATCTTTAAACACGTGATCTCTGGTAAAGAAAATGATCAACAATTTTCTTGGCGAATAGCAAATTATTCTCGGAAGGATACCTTTTAATCAATAAAAAGGAACTGATTAATGAGATATTAATGGGTAATACGTCCGAATAATAATTGGTATTTCTTTGTTTCTTTATAATCTAATTCGTAAAGGAATCTGTAATTTATATTGCAGTATAATGAATAGAATATTAGTAGTTCGTTTTATTTATGTACTTAATTAACGTATGATTTTTATTCACTATTCGCTTCAGCACATACATCATTTTAATTTAAATATCACCCGTTATAAGGTTTTTTTTTAATAGAATATTTATAGACTAGAATATTTTCATTGGTTAAGGTTGTCCTGCGGGTAAATTAATTAGAACGGAAATTGTCGAATTAAGAAAGAGTTGAACATAATGCCCGAAATGTTACCACTAAAAGTAAAGTTCATACACAAATAGATGAAGGATCTTCAACTGCTTTCCTTTTAGTAAAGCCTTGTTTATACGTTTATACATAACAAGGAAACGTAGAAAAATCATTTCAAAATAATAAGAGTCTTTAATATATATTATAAAATACCAACGGAGTTTGTTTACAAACACTCATCATTTAATATTTAATAATTCGATCAAACGATTGTA
Organism: Funneliformis geosporum; assembly: GCA_946474995.1. Classification (NCBI taxonomy): domain Eukaryota; kingdom Fungi; phylum Glomeromycota; class Glomeromycetes; order Glomerales; family Glomeraceae; genus Funneliformis; species Funneliformis geosporum. The sequence goes on from CAMKVN010002019.1 coordinate 8,065, forward strand.
TATAATTTAAAAGGTGCGACGGAACACCACATAAGCAAGACCATGTGCATCAACAAATATGTAAATTTACGTAAAAGGAAATATGTAATATAAAGAAAATGTAAAAAAAAAAAATTGCGCGTATTTTTTAAAATATATATAGTGCGAGAAATTCTTCCTGTCTTTTCTGCAGTCCTCCCAATACCGTTTTTTTGCCAACAGAACAAGAAAAAAAAAACTTAGCATTGTCTAAGCACTTTCCTTTACCTAACACATCAATTCCCTTACATTCCCCTTCCTTTACAATATTTTCCTCTTTTTCCTCTCATACGAGAACTTTTCGAATAAATTTTTATCATCATTTAAAATGAAGAATATTATTTCTATCTTAGCTTTTGTCATTTTCGCTCTTACCATTTTTGGTGTCGATGCCAACAATGGCCGTTCCTTGAAAAGATGTCGAAATGATTTGAGAAGAGTGCAAACTAAAGTAAATGTACTTGAAAAGAAGGCAAATAAGTGTCCTGTTGTATTTGGACCAAGCGATGTTGCTTTTATAAAGAATTTGCCACAAGATTATTGCTCAATCTTTAGAAAGGGAGGTTCAAAACAAGGCGAATTAGGACAAGCTAATGGACAACAAATCTTTACTGGCATTTGCTCAAACACACCACAGGGAGAAATTCCAAAAGTTGAAAATATGCCATCAACCCTTATTACTTTCCCAGAGAATGGTGCCAAAATTAAGATAGGTTGTCCATTCAAAGTTCAAGTTCATTCCACCAACATTGAATTTGGTTTTTTCAGTGATCCAGTATTTACATATAATGCTTTCCCACAAGCATTAAACGATAAAGGTCAAATCAAAGGACATCAACACGTTACCATCCAATTTCTTGGTGACAAGAAAAACAAGAATCCACCAAATGCTCAAATATTTAATTTCTTCAAAGGTCTTAACGATAAATCAAATAATGGAAAATTGGAAACACTTGTCGATGTTGGTTTACCAAAAGTAGGATTATACAGAATTTGTACCATCCTCTCATCCTTCAGTCATCAAAGCGTTGTATTGGTATGTACATGTACAAAATATTTATTGGATTTTTGTATTTGATTAATTTTTTCTAACACTTTGTCTTTTTTTTTTTTTTAATAATTATTATTATTAGCGTATGTATTTTATGTCATTTTTGAAGTTTTGGGGGGGGGGTTTTTTTTTTTTATACTAATTATTATGCAATTTTGTTTATTTTATTTTTCCTTTTAATTCCGATATTTCAAAAACTATAGCGTATGTATATTTGATCTTTTTATTATTTATTATTTTATTGGTGTTTTTACTAATATTTTATTTTAACCTAAAATAGTAAGGCCCAAAGAGGAGCTTCTGATGATTGTATCAGGATTAAAATTGTTAAATAAAGCGATAATCCCTTCATCTTTATTCTCGTATGTTATTTTGTGTTTAGACCGGAGGACATTGTTAAAACTTTCACTTTTTTTTGGTCACTGAACCTCCCATTTTTGGGAATTCAATGATGTAAAAAAATCCTTAAATCATCATTACCATACATTCATTAATTCAATAACATAGAGTTTTCTATCACTATTTTTTTTTTTGTTTGTTACCAGTTGGCATAAACTCTCTCACACAGTCGAAAATTTGTTTATATACAAACCACCATTACAAAACTAATTTGTACAAAGTAATAGATTCTCATTTATTTGTGGAGTAATATATATAATTTAAAGGTTCACCAAGTATTCTCTCAAAACTAAAGGATTTTAATATTTAGTGTGGAATCTATTGTTAATAACTATAATATATATATATATTTTTTTTTATATATTAATTCTAATTTTTTAATGAATGGAAAGAACAAAATTCATCGTTCTTGTTTTGTTTTTTAAGTAGTTTATTTCCTTCCTTATGGAATAATTTTAATTTATTAAAGGAAATTACAGATTGAAACTGTTTATAAATTTTTATTGCATACCTCTTTTTCATTGCTTAATTTTTTTTATGTATATATGTCGATAAAACATTGCAATGAATAGCGATAAAGATAATTGTTGATACAAATGTTCTGTAACTGGTTTTTTGGTATGGTTCCGAGTAATTGGAATTGTCATGTGTATTTTATCCATTCGAACAATTGGTAATGCCTTAATAAGTCAAGTTAAATTCATCACTTGGGGAAAGATGTTTTATATGTTTATGTTTCACAATGATTTTTTTTATATGTACAAAAATAAAAAAAATTCTTTTAAAATAAAAAGAATGGGGGGAATTATTTATTAATAGAAACAAAAACAAACAAAAAAAGAACAACGACCTTGTTTTATTAATGAAGTATCTATTTAAATTTTTTTTTAAAAAAAAAATACACGTGTAAAGAATAAAATAAACCAATTTTCTATGATGGGTATTTTTTCTCGGCGGTTTTCGTTAAAAAAAGCGGATTTAAAAAAAAAAAATTTTTTTTCTCGTCACGTGATTTTGACTGCGCACGAGCCATGTGCTTGATTAATTAAAACCCCTGGGAAATCATTCCATAGAAGGAACTGATTTTCGGAATTCCCGGGAATTATTCGGGTCTTACACAGTATTGTTTACCATAAATAGAAAATGAAACTTTACAAGGGGATAGTGTTTGGGTCAGCTCGTCGAAAACCTTCTATAAAGTATTACAAATAATTTGCATGCAAATTTATAAAATCAGCAATCACACGCTCTACCCGTTACACACTTTTGCCACAATTTCTTTTTTTCTTCCCATTTCACTTTACCAATTATTTTCGGATTAAGAGATAACAATATGAACAAAATAGACTGTTGGCCACCAAAGAATGGAGAATCGAGTACTGCAGCGCAAAAATATGGTGAAAGATCAACGTGCGATTCTTCTAATAGAGTAATAATGTTACAAGGTCTTGACCCGAATTCAACTCAAGGAAGAATAAGGGTAAATTTTTTTTTTGTTGTTATTTTTTATTTATCAAAGAAGAATGTTTTTGAAGGTTCTTAAATTAGAACTTTCTTCTTTTTCTTTCTTACTAGAAAGCATTTGAAGATAATGGTTTAAAGGTCACAGTCGATTATCAAAGAGACGATACTATAGGTTACGTTCATTTACATTTACCTATGGCCAAAGAAGTCGTCCATCGTATTACGAGTTCTGGCGGGTTAAGAGTTGGTTCCGAGTATGTGGTGTTACGTGCTTTAGAAGGTAATCAAACGAGATCATTTTATTGAATTCATAATCTTTATTCATCCTTTCAATGGTTTGTATTTACAAACATCAATTTGATTTCTTTTTTTTTTAAAAAAAAAAAAGGAACGGAAGAAGTGATGTATTGGACAGTGTATGCAGCTTCAAACCTTCCCACTTCTTTAAGGTCACCGGGTAAAAGCAAGAAATTACATACCAAAGGTCGTCGTAAGATGCGAAGCCGATCATACCCTTACCCTTCTATGGATATCGATGAAGATGTGGATCAACCATTCGACAAAGCGTTGTCAAAACTACAAAAGAAGAAAAGTTCTAGGTTGAAGCGTACAATCAAAAAATCCAGGAAAATACCGAATAATAGGAGCGCAGCGAAACAATTTCACATGCAATTGAAGGCCATCAATATGGACATCGATACATCAAATTCTTTGGTGAAGAAGGAAGGAATAAATAGTAACATGTCACGTTTTTTAACATCCAGTCCAATGATAATTTCTGAAAGGTTAAGTGACTATTCATTGCAATCTATTCAAGAAAGTCAATCGTTTACCGATCTTATTACCACTGAAACCGCCAATTCTAGTGGAATGTTTGAAATTTCTTCACATTCTCAACAATTTTACCATCGTTCAACCCGCCAACAATCCTCTTCCAGTATGGAGTTAAGGGATAATGTTCAGTCTTCTATCACGGTTGGAAACAATGATGAAGCGGATGAAGTTGAAAAAAAATTCAAGTATCTCTCAGTAACCTCTGGTAATGAATTGATGAACAAATTCAGTAGTGAATACTATTAATGACCCTTTGCTGATTACTATAACGGAGGTCGTATACACGTTTTTTTTTACAAATTGCTGCTAATATAAGACATGATTGTTAAGCCGGGATATTTTGATACTGGCCTAAAATGAATTATTGTCTTATAATAATAAAAAAAAAAGAAAAAAAAAAAAAAAAAATGGAAAAAGCAATTGCATAGTTAGTTTTTTTAATCTTTTGGGAGTATGAAGGGTGATGGTTGCTTCTATAATTATTTTATTTTATTTTATTTTTAGTGTTATTTATGAATAGGGATTGACTTTAATTTACCATTACGCTTTTTATTCATTTATTTTAAATTCAAAAAATTACGGATTCCTGAGTTCAACGGCTATAATTATATTATCTTCATCCATAATATCTGGATTGGTTCAATTCTTTTTTTTTTAAAAAAAAAAGAAATTGTGAGTCATAGTCAAATTTTATTTTTTAATGTTATTAAAATTCTTCAATGCTTAGAACAACTATAATTTTATTAAATTTATCGGTTGCAAATAAATTTAGTGATTGCTAACAACAAAATATTTTTTTTTAGTTTTATTAGGCTAAAATATGTAACATAAGCAAAAAAGAAACACGAACATTAAAAAACTTGTAAATGTTAATAAATGTATCAACTGTCACATGATTTTAAGATATAGGCAAGTATCATATGAGGTATGCCAAAGATTTTCAGTGTGATCAATAAACGGTAATAAATGTGTTGTTTTTTTCGAACTTCTTTTTACAAGTTTTTTTGGAGGTATGTTACAGTATTCATTGTTGCGTAAATATTTTATAATTTTTGAATCTAAAATATTTTAATTACCACAGTATGCTGATATTACCGATCCTTGTTCCTCGTTTTACATTTCGTTCATGTGACAATTAACATTTGATCGGAAGTTTATTAAAATAAATCAAATTGCTGAGAGATTTGAGATAAAAATCATTCTAATCAATTTATTCATTGGTACACTCCTCTGCCAAGGTCTTGATTTTTTTTTTAAATACCATTACTATCAATGTCATCAGTTTTGGTCGGTCAAAAACCTTTGACCGACCGATTTACCCGACCGGTTTAACAGTAATTCTATCAGCTATATTAATCAGGTTTTGGTTTATTTGATGGCGTTAATTTAAATAAAATATAGACTATTGTTACCTACCTCTTAAGATATTTTTTATGTCCTCATATAAATTGATTTTTTATATTATATTATGATTGTTGATGGATTTGATAACTTTACATTGTATAAATTACTTCCTAATTATGTCATTAGCTCTTTTTTGTGGCGCAGAATTATTGCGTACTTTTTTTTTTTTAATTTACTGTAAATACAAAAAAAAGTTTGTTTACTAATTAAAAAAATCTAAATAATATGCGTTTTACATAAAAGATGAACCCATTAAATTAGGGTATGATAATCTAAAGTTTTTTTATTTACATTACATCATTAAAAACATTTCCATGTTGCTCTAATTGATTTTTTAATTGGTGATAATTTGTTATTTCTGGAAAACAAATATTTTTTTATATTTAGGATCTAAAAAAGTAAAGACGAATTATTTCACATTTGAAGTTATCTCCGAATGTGTCACATTCTAAATTTGCATAAAACAGATAAAGTATTAAAAAATGATATTTTTAAAAATGGGAGCTGATCTATTAAAAGTGGGTTACGAGACATAGTAAATCATATGATCCGTACCTCAATTTTAATAGAATACTACCCAAATAGTAATAATGAAATTAAAGTATTGTAGATCAATTTTTCTTAAAAACAAAATTAATTAATATTTAGTTCTTTATATAAATAAAATGATTATGAGTCTTTTGAAATAGAAAGGGAGGAATCTGGTGGGAAAAATAAAGATTGAATTAATGCTATATCTAAACATATTTCGGCCTTATAAATTACATTAAGTAAATTGATTTTTCATGATTTAAAATTATACTAAACTCACTTAATTTTAAAAAAATTATGTTAATTGATTTTATAACCTTTTTAAAATTTCTACTTTTGCTTGATTTTAAATAAAGGATTATTCTAATGAAATAATAATAAAATTTAATAAAACAATAAGTATTTATTTTAAAAATATGATTATAAAAATATTTTAATAAAATAATAACTACTGTATATTATTTTAAAAAATAATAGTAAAATCATTTTAATAAGAAATTTTTTAATAAATTTCTTATTTTACAATTATAAGTAAATTATCCTTATATAATAAGAAATATATCAATTTAAAAATAATGATAATAAAGTTATTTTAATAGAATATAAGTAAAGAATGATTAAAGACTATTATGTTAAAAAATAATTAAATAATCATTTTGAAATATTATAAATACTTATTATAAAGAAATAATTAAAACTATTATTTTAATAGAATAATAAATATATTATTTTTAAAAAAAAAAAAATATTAAAATTGCTATTTAATAAAATAATAAGAATTATTATTTTAAAATAAATAATAAAAAAACTAATAAAATTGTATTTTATATAAAATGTATATTATGCATTCCATGTATAGTAATTTAATTATATACATGTGTATCATAAAAATTAATCAATATGGTTATTTGATTTAAACTTTATTAAGCTTTTTATACTATTACATTTCTTCTTTTTCACATTTCTTTCTTTTTTTGTTATTATATTCATATTATAAATTTTTCAAATCTTTTTCTTTATCTATTTACTCACATTATATTATAATATTATCAAAAATAAATGATTCAAACTCTATGACATCAAAAATACTTACCTTATATTAAATCATTACTTATATTAAATTAATATTAAAATTTCAAAACTTTATTTTAATTTAATATTAAAATATTGTTATATTCATATTGAATTTTATTAAGAAAAAATTTTCCATGATTTGCCTAATAATGAAATCTTTCTTAAAGAATTTTTAAATGATATTTTAGAAAATAATAATGATAAAGATAACTCTTTTGAAACTAATGATTTAAATATCTTAACTTTAATAATAGAAATTGGTTTAAGTGATATACCACTTAAACTAAATTATAGAACTACTTTATAATCGAATACCACTCTATAATTTAGATATTATTTTATATTCTGAATATCACTCTATAATCTGTATACTACTTTATATTCTGAATATCATTCTATAATTTAAGTATTGTAATAGAAGAGTCAACCGCAAATCATATGACAACAGAATAAATCACCTGATCTACTACGCCAAGTATCTGCC
>CAMKVN010002020.1:0-15315 GCA_946474995.1 Funneliformis geosporum
AAATATAATCCAAATCTATCTTGAGAGCATCATTATATACATAAGGAATATCAGGATTGTTGAGACTTTTAAAACGTACTATAGCTTGATCCATGAGAGGCCAAATAGATTTTTTCGAAATGTGAAAACTATTATTGCTATTAGCCAATAATGAGGTTGTAATAGGACAAGGGAGCAAGGGATTCACAAAAGCTGCGCATGTGAGAGATTTTAATTTCAATATGATATTGTAGTATTGTCTGTTCTAGTTAAAAGTACATCCAGTGCAAAGAACCAATACTGAAGTCCGTTTTGATGGAGATCGTGAGTCGAAAGTGCTATTCATGATGTTAAAGTGTTGGAATAAACACGGAGGAGCTAAGGTTTTTATTTTATAAAATTTTCCAAATATAGGTATATCAGGAATCAGAAGATTGTAAATATTATTCACTTCAAGGGTCCACAATGTGGCCTATCAATATCTTTCAAAAAGTCAATTAATTCTGTACAATCATATCCTTCTAAATAAGTCAACTCAATACAAAACACTGGTTTGAAACACATCGAATTGATCGGATTGATTAAAACTGTATTCTTTAATGCTTTGTATCAAGCCAGTATGAAACCCCCCTCTGCTTGGCGTTATAAGTTTTTAAAATAATGTTATGATAATCGAATAAAAATTATCTGAAGCTGTAACTTGTGACAAGAACAGAACCTGAGTATTTAATAAAGATTTGATGGTGCGATAGTTCCAAGACACAATGTTTTGAAGTGAGAGTTCTCCTCCTTCGATTTTGAAGATGTGATTCATATATGTATTATGATAAAAACTAAAATCAGAGTGGAAGTATTCTGTCAACATGTTTGACAAAAAATTTTTATGATGAGTATGCTGAGTGAAAGACGGCCAACATACTAGAGGGTTGTCGTATAACCAATATTGTAATTGAATTTGTTTTAATCTAATCATGACAGTTTGTTTAAGAATCGATGTATCTGAGAAGGAATTGATAATATTAATAAATTGCTGAGTTTTAGCTTGCATAGCATTAGCTGAAAGGTCGTTAAAACCGTATGCCAGTTTATTATAGAAAATGGTGTTAGGAAAGTCTCTTCAAAGTCTGAGTTTTCTTTTTAAGATCATGCGCATAGGTCTAAATAAGACTTCACATTCATCTTTCGATAAGACAATCAATTTTGATCTATATTCTAATTTAGGGATCAGAACCATATTATTTAGGTAGCGTAATTGTTTATCTGTGAGCGGTTTCAATTTTTTTTATTGATAAATGAGAAGATTTCGCTTGAAAGTTGTTGTTTGATGAAAGATTTGTTATATTTAGCCGAAATCCAAACTCCAAGATAACGCATTGATTCATAGTCAGGAATAACTAGACAAGTGAATATAGAATTGTCAGCAATATTACGAAATGTGATAGGTATATTGCTGTCATTGTCTATAATAATACAGGATTTATCAAAATTAACTTTCATTAAATTTAAATTATAGAAGGATTGAGCGATGTTGAGAATACTGTTCATCTGATCATAGCTATTAGCGGTCTAAATAGTATCATCTATGTACGCTACTGCTGGGATAGTAACTTGAAGAGAACATTGGTATGATTTATTGATATTTGGGCACTATGTCAATTCCATTTTGAAGCCAAGTCCAGTTTCCAGAATCTTGTGAAAAAGAGGATTATAATAAATAACCCAAAAAAGCAGTGAAATTACTTCATCCTGGTCTATCCCAACTTAGATATTATAGTAGTCTGTATTACCAAAACTTGTAAAAATTTGGTTCTTCTTGTTTAAGAATAAACCTGTTATCATATTTATGAGGTTTGTAAGGAATTTCAGTCTGGCCATAGCTTTTATTAGCATATAAATATTGACACAATCGTAGGCCTTAGACATGTCTTGGAAGAGAATATAAAGTTCTTGATTATATGTAGCATCACTTTTCTTTTTTAAATGATAGTATTCCAGCAAATTGTTCACAATATTTAAAGGTTCGTTGGTCGATTGGTGAGGAAGGCCTGCGAAATTTAATCCAGACAATGTGTTCGATTAAAGTAGGATTTGTTGTAGACGGTTGTTAAGAATCTTAGTAAAAGCCTTTCTAACTGTTTCAAGTAGAGTGATAGGTCTAGTGTTATTTAAATCACAATTCCAAGGTTTAGGTTTTGGGATAGGATAAACATGGGCTAGATTCCATTGTCTTGGTGTTAAACCTGATACAAAGCAAGCACAGATTATTTTGTAGAGAAACTTATTGGCAAGTGGTCCTAAATGTTTGAGAAATTCATTGGAGATGTTAGAGGAGTCAGGAGCTTTATCATTTGGTAGGTATTTGATAATAAGTAACCATTCATTGTAGGTGGGAGGATCCAAAGCTTCATTGTAAAGGTTATCATCAATGAATTCCAGGGGTCTGTAACTATCTTCCCAAAATTGCCACGCATTAGAGTGTTTCTTCACTGATGGAAAGATTGAAGGAACCAGCAACATATTTGAAATGATTCGTAGTTGCTGTCTTAATTTTATCGGGATCTAATTCCAAATAAGCATCATTTGTATTTGTGTTAATTAGCATTCTATCCAAAACAATAGTTTTCCTAGTTCTTTCAAGACACGAATCAATCATCTTGGCAGGGGCATCAGTATAATTAGTAGCTCTTTGCTGTACAAATTCTTTAATTCTTATGTTATTTTCATTACATGAGAAAATCTTAAATTTACTTTCGAACAGTTTGATAATTGATTGCTTAAGTTCTACTAAATAGTCTTTGATATTTTGTTGGAAGTATAAGGAGTCTAAATGTGCTGAGAAAATTAGGTGTTCAGCTGAAATTTTTAGAGTTTTTAAATGTAATTCAGGGTTAATCTTTGAGGAGTTAATAGAAGAACTTTATTTGTGTGAAATTTCTAAATGAATTTACAATTGTAAAACAATTTGTATAAAATTTTAGACTGACAGTGCATTTTGGAATTATCATAGATATACAAGGGCTTGTGATCAATTGTTGTTGTGGATTTAGGAATATGTTTGTTAGCTGCGGTAATGATCGCATGTGCAAAAAAATCCCATGCTTTGTTTAACACATTAATGTTTTGACAGAAATCTATAGGGTCACAGTTTCTGTAGATTGAAGAATCTCTGAAAAGAGATCCCAATGTAAATTCGCAGTTTCATCATAATTAAAGGATTTTCTTGTGGTCTTGTGTTATTTACGATAGACACTAGACGAACTGTGAAATAAATTTTCTCTGTAAATTGAGATTATAATTGGCAAATAGTCAGAATCATAGATGGTGTGAGCGCTATCTAAAATTTTATATGTAGTCAAATCGTGTATAAGGCGAAAGAAGTGAAAATGTAATCTAAATGGGATGTTTTATTGGGAATCGGATTAATATATGTATATGATTGTAAGGAATTGTTAGTATGATTTAACGTATTTGCTAAAATGAAATTAAGATTGAGAAGTTTATCTATAAAGAGACGTTTTTCTTTATATTGTTTGGTCATATTACTAGAATTGTTATAGATGTCTACGTTAAAATCACCCATAATGATCATATGAAAGGATTTTCTCTGTGCATTTAATATGAGCTCCATTAATTTGGCTTCTATTTGTTTTCTAAGGGCAATTTGTGCTTGATCACTGTGATTCGCAGGAAGATAAACTTGAAAAATCCTTAGTTTTGTTTTGTTTTTGAACTGAAGATCAATGTATGCTAATCTGTCAAAGAGAAATTCGTAAAAAAAATATGATCATATAGGTAGTTTCTAATGATAAAGCCAATGCCTTGGCAGTTTTGTGACAGATTATTCGAAGAAAATAAGAAACGATAAGGTTTTGATTTAAGATTTCGTGAATAATAAAAAGCTTGTGATTTGTTAAAATGAGTCTCAGAAAGACCTAAAATATCTAAATTGCAATTGGTAAAAAATTGTTCGATTTGTGAAATTTTAATATATAAGGTGCAGTTTCTAACGTTATATGTGACAAAAAAAAAATTTTAGGTTATTACATTGCATTTGAAAATTATCGTTTGTGAATTGATTCTTATTAAATTGATGCTTTTAGACATCGTTTGTATTAATAATATTTTGTACAATCATTAAATGGAATTCGTTGACGTTTGAAGAATTGGAGTGATGACGGATATGAGATTACGCATTTCATTTTTAATATCATTGACGGATGATTCTACAAGACCAATACGTTGTAAATTTTCAGTTTGAGATAGTGAGAAAACATTTTGATTTTGAATAGTGTTAATCGTTTGTAAACTTTGTTGTTCGGGAGTTTGTTCATCGATAGGCATTAAATAGTCATCATGCGATGGAAATTTATAGTTTGGATCAGCAATATGATTTGGGTTATATTCAATATTGTGCATGAATTCTATTCGGTTAAGATAGAAACCGATCTCATTTAAGTCGTCAGCTTGGATCAAAATGTTAGATTTGATAGCTTTAATTTCATCATCGATTGCGAGAAGTCTGTTTTCAAATAAATCAAGTTTCTCTTGTACTATTTTGAGCGTGTCAACTACATTCTGTGGCATCTTAGGGGATCCTTAATAATGGGTTATTTCTGGTTACTGACGATATTTGAAAATGATGGCTTATTGGGATTGCTTTTGTTAAAAGTACGAGATGGTCGATATTGTTCAGGTTTAAAATGATTGTACAAAGGTTTATATGGGTTGGCAGGTTTTCTGTTTGAGCAATCTTTGAATTCGTGTCCAGGAGTACTACAGCTATGATAATGTTTAGCAGAGAGGTCCATCCAAAAAAGTGTTCTTCCTTTAAATATTTGTGATTGCGTCACTGCAGCATCTAAGTCATCAAGAAAAGCAAAATTGATGAAAGCGTAAAGTTGAAGATGATATTGTTGATCCCTAGGAATGAAACAAGATTTAGCTTTGATGTGTGCTAGAAAGTCCTGTAGTTGCTGCTGATTAGTATTGAGAGGAAGTCCTGTTAGTTTTAATTCGAATTGTTGGCGTAGTGAAATTTGCATAGGGTCTAAATCAGTTGGTTCAACACGTAGAGCATTTTTTAAGAATTAGATAGACCAGTAATCATCATAGAAAGGTTTGATAGTTTTGGCTTTTTCAAAGACAATGAAGGCAATTTGCCACAGACCACGAATGATCATAGAGAAGCGTGTGATCGTGTCATATTTAGCGAAGTAATTTCGTAACTCATCAGATTTAACAAACAAAGGGATGTCAGCGATCTTCAGATTCTTCCTTTTTCAGCATCTTGTTTGATCTGCTTTTGGGCTGGGTCCACTACCGTGAAGATCAGATTATGTTGTGATTCTTGAGTATCCTTTATTACATGCAGGAGTTCATCCATTATACGAAAGTAGACAAAGAATTTTCTCATTTTGGAAATATAATTAGAGCCTTGATAGCCATTGTAGCAGATGAATAAGGAGTTGATGATTGTATGTTTTTTAGCAATAGATTTGCCTTTTGTATCAGACGCGTTATCAGTCGTGTAAAAATACGTTGGAGCAGTGATGATATTATAGGTAGTACCTTTACTTTCTTGTTTACGTGACTCATTTTTGGAGACTTCGTCAGACCAAGATTGTTTGATTTTTCCTTTGTCATCATCTGGAAGTTCGTAATCAAATCCTGTGTCTTTAAACAGGTAATCTTCGTTGCTTTTGGTATGCATAGAGTCGTTTGTAGTAAGTACAGACAAAATTGGGATTTGATATTCAGATGGAATGTTAGTTGAATCAACTTCCATTTCAGTTGGTTTGTAAGTTTCAGTATCTTCTAACAGTTATGTGTCTAGTGAAGGAGTTGGAGTAACAGTTTCCAGAGTTTGGTTATTAATAATATTTAGCACTGTGATATTGTTAGCTTGTTCGTTTGAAATAGTAGAGGTTTTTTGTTTTTTGAGAGAAGTATTTTTAGTTGTATTCGTATTTTTAGAACCAGAAGCTTCACTGTTGTTGTAGTTAGTTCTTTTATTAGTTTATTGTGTACATTTGTGTTGTTTGTTGGCAGAGGTAGTTTTAGTAACTGGCATTTTTAATTTCTTTGTTGATCTTTTTTAAGTAACTGGGAAGTCGTAAGAAAGAGTTTATCTCAAATCAATTTTACTACTTTTTTTTTTTTTAAAGACGCGGTGAAGCATTTATTTATTTAAAATTCAAAATTCAATTAAAAAAAGAAAATTCCCAAGACGGGTACAAAAGTAGAAAAATAAAGTAAATGCTGCTTAGCCCTCTTCAAAGGGTATAAACAATTCCGACCAAACCAACCGGTTGTCCCATCATGTTCCTAAACAACTACTATGAGAAGTGAAGTCACTACATGACTAATAAAAATAGAAATAGATAACTAGTTTATACTGCTTTAAAAAGAGGCTATGATCGACCATAAATATACGAATCATAAAATAAGTTAGTAAATTTAGAAATTATGGAGGACGTGTGAGGTGAATGTGAGAGAAGAGATGATGATATGGTATTACTGTTCTTTAGAGCTTTGGTATAAAGTTTTTTCTTTTTTGTTATTCCAAGTTGCAGTTCTGTGGCAATAGTCAAGTCGCATCTGGGAATCCAAATAGATGTAATTGCTTAAGTTTATATGTGTTCAATGAAAACAGATAAGATAGTCATAGTTTTTTTGTTACATTTGGTAAAGTTGTTGATGCATAAGAATAAATGGCTGGGAATGATTCCTTTGATTATATCTATTATGTTAAACTTCTTAGAGTTAATGATCGGAAGTCAGTAATCAAAAGTTGGATTCATTAAAGTAATTAATTCGTTAGACCAATCATTTTTAGACATTTGAATAAAAAGTTGTTCTTTGAGTTTAACAAAAACACTGAGTACTATTTGATTGAGTAAACGTTGATTTCTTGAACAAAGCCATATGTGATCAAATGTCTCTTTTTTGGTAAGACATTTACAGCAAGTCCAGCTATCATCATATAAATCAGGTCTTGAGATTTTGAGACTTTCAATTGAGGGAAAAAGCTCCAGAAGAAGTTGATATTTACATTTGTGACAATATGATTCTTTGAAGGATGTTTGATTCAAGGGTTCATAGTTGATAAGTTGAAAGGTACAAAGCCAGTTAACAGAAAGTTCAGAATATTTAGAGTTTTTTTTCAAACTGAGAAATTCAGTGATAGTATTTGTATTGATATAGTCTTTGAAGAAAAGTCTGATTTTCTTGTTAATAGGTATATGACGAAAAGTAAGAACGAATGTAATGTAAGAAATGTGATTGAGTGAAAGTGTTAAAGGAGGTTGCATCAGGGCTGATTTTGCTAAATTATCTACGTTTTCATTATACAGATTCCCTGAGTGTGATTTGACTTTTACTAAAGTGAGAGCAATCTGGTTTTGTTCTATAATTCTAAGTATGAAACACCAAAAGAGGTAAAAAGGAGTTTTGAGAAGGATGGAAGGATATCTAGAAGTATTTGTATATATTAATTTATTATAGGTAAGAATGAGATTTAAACTATCAGTATTAATGGTAATTTGATAATTAAAAGGACAAATAAGCAGTGTTAGTAACAGAGCAAAAATTTCAGCGTTGGTGGAGTTGGCCCAAATCGGAGTTAAAGCAGCAGTATAACTAATGTCTATGTTATCATCAATTAACAAAAAAGCAGAACTAATGTAAGAAGAAACTGAAGTATCAACAAAGAGGTGAGAACCATCGGTATAAAATTCTAATTTTGTTTCAGAAAATAATCTATTTTTAAATCTAGTCAACGTACTAATACAGTTAGGGTCATTAAAAAGTTTTTCTATAGTAATATTTTCAAATTCTAATTTAAGAGTATCATTGTACACATAAGGAACATTAGGATTGTTAAGACTTTTGAATCGTGCAATAGCTTGATCCATGAGAGGCCAGATTGATCTTTTTGAGACGTAAAATCTATCCTCGTTATTGGTCAATAATGATGTTGTGATAGGACAAGGAAGCAAAGGGTCTACAAAAGCTGCGTATGGGAGAGACTTTAATCGTGATTTGATGTTGAAGTACTGTTTGTTCTGATTAAAGGTACATCCTGTACAAGGAACTAATATTGAAGTTCGTTTGAAAGGTGAGCGCAGATCAGAAGTGCTATTTGTAATATTAAAGTGTTGAAATAAACAAGGAGGAGCAAGAGTTTTGATTTTATAGAACTTTCCAAATATAAGTGCACCTGGAATAGGAAGATTGTAGATATTATATTCCTCAGGAGTCCACATTGTGGCCCATCCTATGTCCCTCAGGAAGTCAATTAATTCTGTGCAGTCAAATCCTTCTAGATGAGTCAAATCAGTACAGAACTCTGATTTGAGTCGCATCGAATTAACCAGATTAACCAGAACTGTGTTAGTTAGAAATTTGTACCAGGCAGGTATAAAACCACCCTTTTGATTAGCATTATAAGTTTTTAGAATATTATCGTGGAAATCGAATAAGAAATTTCCAGCTGCTGTAATTTGTGATAGGAATAGAACATGAGTATTGATAAGAGACTTAATAGTTCTGAGGTTTCATGGGATAATATTTTGAAGTGGAAGCTCTCCTCCTTCAATTTTAAAGATATGATTCATGTGTGAACTATTGTGAAAACTGAAATCTGAGTGAAAATATTCAGTCAACATATTTGAGAAAAAGTTTTCATGACGAGTATGCTGAGCAAAAGCCGGCCAACATATGATAGGGTTGTTATATAGCCAATATTGTAGCTGAATTTGTTTAAGTCTAATTATGACTGTTTGTCTCAAAATCGATGTATCTGAAGAATAGTTGATAATATTGATAAATTGTTGGGATTTGGCTTGCAGAGCATTAGCTAAAAGATCGTTAAATCCATATGCTAGTTTATTATGTAGAACAGCGTTTGGAAAGTCTCTTCTAAGTTTGAGTTTTTTCTTTATAATCATGCAAATTGGTCGAAACAAATCCTCACATTCATTTTTCGATAAGACAATCAGTTTAGATCTATATTCTAATCTAGGAATTAAGACCATGTTGTTTAGATAGCGTAGTTGTTTATCTGTAAGCGGTTTAAATCTAATTTTATCGATGAAATATGATATTTCGACTGATAGTTGATTTTTAATAAATTTTTTGTTGTATTTCGCTGAGATCCAGACTCTTAGATAATGCATTGACTCGTAGTCAGGAATTACCAGACATGTAAATATGGAGTTATCTGTATTGTTACGAAACGTGAGAAAAACGTTATTGTCATTATCCATAATAATGCATGATTTATCAAAATTTACTTTCATTGAATTGAGATTATAGAATGACTGAGCAATGTTAAGAATGTTGTTCATTTGATCGTAGCTATTAGCGGTTCATATAGTGTCATCCATGTAAGCTACTGCTAAAATAGTGACCTGGAGAGAACGTTGGTAGGATTTATTAATATCAGGATTCCAGGTGGTTTCCATCCTGAAACCAAGTCCGGTATCCTTGATTTTTTGAAATAAAGGATCGTATTATATAACCCAAAGGATTGGAGAAATGACTTCACCCTAATCTATTCTGACCTAAACATCATAAAAATTAGTGTTATCAAAGCTCGTAAAAACTTAGTTTTTCCTATTTAGAAATAGACCTGCTATCAAATTAATTAGTTTAAGCGGGAATTTTAGTCTAGCCATTGTGTTTTAAAGCATGAAAATGTTGACTCTGTCATAAGCTTTGAACATGTCTTGGAAAAGTATTTATAATTCTTGATCGTATGATGCATCACTTTTCTTTCTCAGCCGATGGTATTCAAGTAAATTATTAACAATATTCAAAGGTTCATTTGTTAATTGGTATGGAAGGCTGGCAAAATTTAATCCAGAAAGAGCATTTGATTGTAGTAAAATTTGTTGAATACGGTTGTTAAGAATTTTTGTGAAAGCCTTTCTAGCTGTTTCTAATAAAGTGATGGGTCTGGTATTATTTAAGTCACAGTTCCAAGGTTTGGGCTTCAGAATTGGAAAAACGTGGACAAGGTTCCATTTAACAGGTGTTAACCCTGATATAAAACAAGCACAAATGATTTTAAAGAGAAATTTGTTAGCTCGCGGACCTAGATGTTTTAAAAATTCGTTAGAGATATTGGATGGGCCAGACGCTTTGCCATCTGGGAGATGTTTAAGGATTAGCAATCAATCATCATATGTTGGAGGATCCAAAATGGCATTATATAAATTGTTATCAATAGAATCTAATGGTTTGTATTCATCTTTCCAAAATTTCCAAGCTTCAGAGTGACCAGAAGTGATTAAGTCATCTAGGCGAAGGTTGGAGGAACCAGCCACATTTTTAAAGTGGTTCATAGTTGCGGATTTAATATTATCAAGGTCGAACTCTAAATATGGATCATTTGTATTTGTGTTTATAAGTACACAATCAAGAACTATCGTTTTCCTAGTCCTTTCTAGACACGAATCAATCATCTTTGCAGGAGCATCGGTATAATTAGTAGCTCTTTGGAGTACAAATTCTTTGATTTTTTTGTTATTTTCATTTTGTGAGAAGATCTTAAGTTTACATTCGAAAGGTTTGATAATGGATTGTTTGAGTTTTACAATGTAGTCCTTAATATTATTTTGATAAAATAAAGAGTCTAACTGTACTGTGGAAATTGAGTATTCGGTTGAAATTTTGAGAACTTTCGAATGCAAATCCTTTATAGATAAGAAAGTGACATGTATCTGATGGTTGTTTAAGTTGTCTAGAATGAGTTTGGATTTGTAAAATAATTTATGCAAAATTTTTGATTGCCTATGCATTTTAGAATTGTCGTGAGTATAGAGGGTTTATGATCGATTGTGGTTATAGATTTGGAAATATGTTTGTTTGCAGCAGTAATTAGAGCATATGCAAAAAAATCCCAAGCCTTGTTTAACGTATTCATGTTGGGACTGAGATCTGTAGGGTCACAGTCTCTATATGTCGATGAATCTCTAATAAATTTGTCCATTTTGTCTAAAAAAAGATCCCAGTGTAAATTCGCTATTTTGTCGTAGTTAAATGATTTTCTTGTGGTTTTGTGTTGTTTACGGTAGGCGCTAGATGAGTTGTGAAATAAATTTTCTTTGTAAATTAAAATCAGGATGGGTAAATGATCAGATTTGTAAATAGTGTGATTATTATCTAAGATCCTATATGTGGTCAAATCATATGTAAGAGCGGAAGAAGTGAAAATATAATCTAAATGTGAAGTGTTGTGTGATACAGGATTAACATATGTGTAGGGGTGTAAGGAATTGGAGGTGTGATTTAAGGTGTTTGCTAAAATGAAATTGAGGTTGAAAATTTTATCTATAAAGAAACATTTTTCTTTATATTGTTTAGTATTATTGCTAGAAGTGTTATAAATGTCTACGTTAAAATCACCCATTATGAATATATGAAAAGATTTTCTTTGTGCATCTAAAATGAGCTCCGTTAATTTAGCTTCTATCTGTTTTCTGAGGATGATTTGAGCTTTTTCGCTGTGATTTGCGGGAAAATAAATTTGAAAAATACGAAGTTTGGTTCTATTTTTGAATTGAAGGTCAATGTATGCTAATCTGTCAAAGAGAAATTCATAAAAGAAGATATGGTCATATAGATAATTTCTAATAATAAAGCCAACGCCTTGGCAGTTTTGTAATAGATTATTCAAAGAAAATAGGAAACGATATGGATTTGATTGAAGATTTTGTGAGTAATAAAAAGCTTGCGATTTGTTAAAGTAAGTTTCTGAGAGACCTAAAATATCTATGTTGTAATTAGTAAAAAATTGTTCAATTTGTGTTAATTTGACATCTAACGTGCAGCTTCTAACGTTATGTGTAGCGAATGAAAAAATTTAGGATCATTGCATTGCATTTGAAAATTATCATTTGTGAATCTATTCTTATTAAATTGATGCTTTTGGACATCATTCGTATTAATCGTATTTTGTACTATCATTAAACAGAATTCGTTGATGTTTGAAGAATAGGAGTAATAATTGAAATTAAATTGCGCATTTCGTTCTTAATCTCATTGACAGATGATTCGACTAGACCTATACGTTGTAAATTTTCAGTTTGAAATGTTGAAGAGGTATTTTAGATTTGGTTAGAGATATTCGTTTGTGAAAGTTGTGGTTCAGGAGTTTGTTCAACAATGGGTATTAGAAAATCGTCATGCGATGGGAACTCATAGTTTGGATCAGTAATGTGATTTGAGTCATATTCAATATTGTGCATGACTTCAAGCCAGTTCAGACGGAAACTGACATCATTTAAATCATCAGCATGGATAGTAAGGTCAGATTTGATAGCCTTAATTTCATCATCGATTGCAAGGAGTCTAATGTCAAAAGAATCAAGTCATTCTTGTATCAATTTAAGAGCATCAAATACGTTTTGCGGTATCTTGGGAGGGTTCTTGGTGATGGGTTGTTTTTGGTTATTGGTGATATTTGCGAACGATGGGTTATTAGAATTGTTTTTGTTGAAAGTACGTGGTGGTCAGTATAGTTCAGGTTTGAAACGGTCATACAATGGTTTGTATGGGTTGGCAGGTTTTCAGTTCATGCAATCTTTAAATTCATGTCCGGGCGCACCACAGCTGCGACAGTGTTTAGTTGAAGGGTCCATCCAGAATAGCGGTTTTCCTTTAAATTGTTGTGACTGCGCCGCCCAGCATCTAGGTCATCAAGAGAAGCAAAATTGATAAAAGCATAAGGGTGAAGACAATATTGTTGATCTCTAGAGAGCAGGATTTAGCTTTGATATGTGCGAAAAAGTCCTACAATTGCAGTTGATTAGTATTGAGAGGAAGGCCTGTTAATTTTAATTTGAATTGTTAGCGCAGCGAAATTTGCATAGGGTCTAAATCAGTTGGTTCAACACGTAAGGCATTTTCTAGGAATTGGATAGACCAATGCTCATCATAAAAGGGTTTAATAATTTCGGCATTTTCGAAAACAATAAAGGCAATTTGCTAAGGACCACGAATGATCATGAAGAAGTGAGTAATCTTGCCATATTTAGCAAAGTAGTTTCATAACACATCAGATTTAACAAACAAAGGGATGTCAGAGATCTTTAGGGTCCTTTATTTTTCAGCATCTTGTTTGATCTGCTTTTGGGCTAGATCCACGACCGTGAAGATCGGATTATGCTGTGATTCTTGAGTATCCTTGATTGCATGCAGGAGTTCATTCATCGTACGAAAGTAGACAAAGAATTTTCTCATTTTAGAAATATAGTTGGATCCTTGATAGCCGTTATAGCGGATAAATAAGGAGTTGATATTTATACATTTTTCTGCAATAGAATTGCCTTTTATGTTAGACGCGTTGTCAGTCGCGTAAAAATGTGTTGGTACAGTAATAATATTGTAAGTAGCCCTTGATTTTCTTGTTCACGTGACTCATTTTCAGAAACTTCATCGGACCAAGAATGTTTAGCTTTTTCTTTATCATTTTCAGGGAGTTCGTAATCAAATCCTGTGTCTTTGAACATATTGTGAGTATTGTCTTTGGCGTGCATAGAGTCATTGGTTGTAAGTATTGGTAAAATAGAAGTAAGATGTTTAGTTGGAGTATCAGTTGAGTTAATGTCCATGTCGGCCGGTTTGTAAGTTGCAGTATCGTATATAGTTGTGAGTTTATTAAAGGAGATGGAATAATATTATCTGAAGTTTGGTTGGTAATGATATTTTGCATAGTGAGGTTATCAGTTTGTTCGTCTGAAGTAGTAACTGTTTTTTGTTTTTTAATAGAAGTTTTTTCAGTTGTATCTAAAGTTTTGGAACCAGAAGCTTGACCGTTATTATTATAGTTTGTTCTTTTATTAGTTTGCTGTATTCATTTGTATTGTTTATTAGCTGAGGTAGCTCTAGTAACTGGCATTTTATTTTTCTTTGTTGATCTTTTTTAAGAATTTGGGAGGTCGTAAGAAAGAGTTTTCCCAAATCAATTTTACTCCTTTTTTTTTTTTTTTTTTTTTTTAAGGTGTAACGACACCGAATGAGGATCCCATTGCATTTAAACCTAGTCAACAAGTTGATACTAGACACCATTAATGGTAAAGTGCGGGATCTAATCAATCTCAGGTATTTCCTATTTTTCAAGTTATCCACCATGTCGTGCGCATCCCCCTCGATGTTCCCATCTAAGTATGACATCCTAACTGGGCAACTCAAACTGCATGTTAGATCCATATTAGGTACTTAGCATCAAAGGTACTGTCAAATCTAGATAGAGGGATCATCTCAGTCATAGTGAATGTCATCACTAAATTTATCAATGGTCTAGTGAACTATAACCAAGATCCAATTATTTGGTTTGGCTTTATCACTACTATATAGAGAGCACAGGGTTCATGGGATAGTACCACAAGATTTGCCCAAATAGTGATCTCCAGTTGTGTATATAAACCACATCAACCAGGTGACTTTGATACCCATAACGTCAAACAACTCAGGAATCAAACCTGACCTCTAACCCTAGTGATAGCTCGATTAGACAGTGCTGCGAGTATGCAATGCAGTTTATTATCACCGTTGATCTAATCTACTAAGTTCTGGTCAATCACTTCCTTAATTTATATACAATCTTATGATCATATACGGAAATAAGGGCCCCTGCCAAGTAAGACGTAAGACTGTATCTATTATAGACCAATTAGCGAAGGCCAAGTTTTTGTCGATCCCTGGCTTCATTTGCATTTACTTGTTCTAACATTATGCAGTATTTAGGCGTGATCAACATTGATCGACAGATCAATCAACCAGATTTGTACGCATGTTAGTATATACACCCATTGTATTTAGTACATATGAAATTCTTATGAAAATCATCTAGTTTTATGTATCGGCGTATACCTGAACTGATGGCCTATTGCTGTGTAATGAAACTTTAGCTTAATAGGAGACTCACGGTTTAACCACTAAGCCATAGCTGCCACACCATGCATAAATCTGATCAGTAGATGTCGAGATATTATCCTTCAAAGTTCGGGCAAAAAAAATATATACTATATATTATGTTTAGCCAATAAGATCGCCCGAATATACCTGCATGATTAAAGATGGTACCCATAATTAATCTAACAATATGTTATAATTATAAAATTTTATAATTTTGTTGCAACATTTGTTATAATGTGTTATAATTAAAATTATATCACAACCTAAAGTATATAACGCAATTAGCCACAACTTAAAGTATAAGGCACAATTAGCTGTAACTTAAAGTATAAGGCGTAATTAGCTGCAACTTAAAATAAGTTATGCATAATCAAATGTTGCAAATGTTATAATTGCCGCAATTAAAATCATATT
>CAMKVN010002021.1:0-15311 GCA_946474995.1 Funneliformis geosporum
AAATTTTAAAAAATTGTGCACATCAAAAAATCATGTGCACACGTGCACATTGTGCACGTGAATTTTATACACTGCTTTTCATATTTACTTGTTATTACAATCTAAAATATAAATGTAATTTCTAACGATCATTCTTTATTTAATAAATATTTATTTTTTTAAATAACTTATGATTATCTATTATTTATTAATTTTTTTTAAATATTTAATTAAAGCTTAAGCTCAATTTGATCATTTGATTAAAACTTATTTTTTTTTTTCTAAACAAATGTATTCTCTTTCTTGTATTTGTAATTACATTTATTAAATTTATTGAACTTATTTGCTTGTTACTTCAAATTACATTAATTATACTAAACTAATTTTTATATATTCATTACTTTCTTACATCAATAACTATTATCAATCAGTGAAAATGTCATAAGAGTTATCAATTTCTAATTGAAAATTTGTGTAATATAAATATAATAAAGGTTTTATTATAAGCTAACACAATTAAACTTCAATACACTTACTTAACCCATAAACCAATATTGATTTTTTGACTTCTGTTTTATACATTCCTATAAATTTTTTCGAAGTTAAACCTTTTTATAAAGAGAGATTATATTTTAAAACTTGGCTATATTTTTATACTTATTTCTATAATTGAATGGTTAAACATATGAAAAATGTTTAAATTATGACTCAGATACCTGTTTTTTTATTGTTTTTGCTAACTTTTATAGACAAAAAAACGTATTAAGGTAGTAGTTTTTAAGAAATTGTCATTTAATATTATTTATATTATGAATTTACTAATTAAAATATATTGTTTTATCTTTGTAATAACAATAAATAATTGGAAAGTAATTTTTTCTAATGAGATTTCTTAATATGATAATTCTACCAACTATAAATCCTTTTCTTATTCCATTCTTCTTCTAATAACTGTTTAATTTCTTGATATACTTGATCAGGGATTTTAATCTTATAAACAAGTAATCTTTCTAAGATTTCTATTTTACAAAAAAGGTCTTTCTTTTTTTGGTTAGTTAATCCTGTTCAAACGGTTGATCCTGAGATAATTTGGTATGAATTGGTTGTTCTTAATGAATTAAATCTTATAATTGATTTATATTACTTTCTTTAGATTTCTTATACTTAGTGTTTTTTTTTATCTATTTTATTTTAGATAAGATAATCTTTATGTTTCATTTTACAGACTTCTAGTACTCACTGTCCAGTAGTATTTCTTGTTTCACTTTGTAAAACTTCTTGATGAAAAATTGTTTGCATTTGTATTAATCCATTTTTGTAACATGTAATTAACTTTTCACATACTATTTTATGTAATTCAGGTAGTTTCATTTCATAAAAAACTGGATGAGATAAAGGATCCTTCATACTAAAAATAGTCACCAAATCCTCTGTCAATACCTACAATGATTCTTTATGTACATCAATAGCCTGAAAACTTTGTGAAATTGTAATATCTTCTAAATATTTACTTAATAATAAATTAATTCTTTTCCTTTTAACTTGTATAGCTTTGATATTTGTCTTAAGAGTTATATTGTCAATAACGTTACCAGTAATATTTTATTTGATAAATCGTACATCAAATGTCTCTAAAGCTTCATCAAAACCAAAACAAATATATTTGAAATTTTCATTTTCAGTATTATTATTAAGGGAATTAGATATTTTAAATAAACTAACATATCGTAATTTTTCATTTAAAATTGGAAATTTTTTCAAAAAAGAAAGATATTATGCAATAGCAGTTACATAATTTGATTTACTAGCACTTGGAAAAAGAGAAGCAGTAGTAGCAAGAGAAATCTCACTGTAAATCATGAAATCATGATTACCAATTCACATTCTAATGCGATAAGCCTTTCAAATTCCAGCCTAATGATAATATAAGTATCATATATTTAAAAAAATATGAGAATCATTATTTCTATCCATTATTTGATTTATCTGAATAAGTTCTTTTTTATATAGATATTAATTGCAGTTTCCACTGCTATTCATAAAAGATCCAAAACATGAATAATTGATCAATAATCAACAGCAGCTTCCAATTTATCCAAAAATGCACACCTAATCGACATGTAAGCTTTAATAATCTATAACTAGAAAATAACACAAGTAAAATAAAATAAAAGTCTTTAAAAATACAGTCTAACCTCGATATACTAATAGTTTATATACTGATAATTTACATATACTAATAAATTTTCTTTGTCCCATTTCACAATTAATAAAAAAACCTCACTATAATGATATTATATATTGTTTTATGATGTAACATATACCGATGCAATTTCTTTGTCCCTTAATAAGTAATATATAGTACTATATACTGATATTTCAAGTTACACTAGCATATATACTAGGTTTTTTTATTTTAACGTGTCGTGTTTTAGCTAATAACAATGTCTCAACAAAGAAAAAGGAAGTCTATTCAAGATACCTTCCAATCAAATAAAAGAGTTGTATTGATACATGCACAAAAGCATCAACTCTATTTAGATTCTCAGAAAACGCCATGCCTTACTCAAGAGAAACTTGCTGTTTTATATAAAGTTAAGCAAAATACTGTTTCAAATATTTTAAAAAAAAAAAAAGTGGTTACTTGTAAACCCAGACTCTGAAGATGCAAATAAACAGAAGGAGAGGCCTGTTTATTTTCCTCAAGTAGAAGAAACTCTTTCATTATGGGTAACAAATGCATTTGCTACAGAATTTATCATTAACACTGATATTTTACGTGAAAAGGTAAAATATTTTGCTCAGCAATTTGAAATCAATAAATTTTCATTTTCTAATAGGTGGATTGATAAATTTAAAAAATGCCATAATTTAAAAAAATACATTAAGTGGGGTGAATCTAAAAGTGCGCCATTAGAAACCTTAGATGAAGAAAGAGATATTTTATGTGAAATTATTAAAGATTATGACTTAAACGATATTTTTAACTGTAATGAAACAGGTAAGTTTTTTTTTCCCAATAAAGCTCCTATTTTTTTATATTTTAAGATTTGTTTATTTTAGGATTGTATTAGAATCTTGAATCATTAAAAACATTAGCACAAAGACCTCTTTCAAGAACAAAAAAATCTAAAAAGTGGGTTACTCTACTTCTTACATGCAATGTTACTAGTACTGAAAAATTAAAACCATTATTCATTCATAAATACCAGAATCCATGAGCATTAAATGGAAAAAAAGAAGAATTACCAGTAAATTATTACTGGAATTCAACTGTATGGATGCAAGTTAGTATTTGAAATAATTATCTTAAAAAATTGGATAGGCAAATTAGATTATAAAATCGCAATATCCTTTTACTTATTGACAATGCTCCCGTACACATTATAAATGAAGACGTTAATTTAACAAATGTGGTTGTTCATTTTTATCACCAAATAAATACTACACATTTACAGCTATATGATGCAGGGATCATTAATTCCTTTAAAGTTAGTAATTTTTATTATTAATTTTCAATAGTAATTTTTTTATGAAATCTAATTTGATTTATGGTAAATTCTCAATAATTTAAACACAGTACCAGAAATTATTTGTTAGAAATAGAATTAAAGCATATGAAATTTCATAAGAACTTAACAAAGAGCCTATTCCCATAAATATTCATGATTCTATTAATTTCAGCATAAATGCTTGGAATTCTGTAAGTTAACAAACTATTATTAATTGTTGGAAGCATACAAGAATTCTACCATTAAATGAAATGGACGAAATTGGTGAAATTGAAGATCAAATATTACATGATGAAATGGAATTACAAGATTTAATTAATAAGCTACCATTTGATAACCTTATAGATGCAGATGAATTTATTCATATTGATGATTGTTTGAAAAGTAATGAAGAGTTAACCAATAATGAAATTATGTCTATGATAAAGTCAAAAAATAATAATGAATCAGAAATGGATCCAGATGAAGAGCCTCCAGTAGTAATTTTTGAAATAAAAGCTTTAGGTTATTTGAATGATCTTGTTTTATTTTTTAAACATTCATCAGATGTTTATATTAACCCAAATGAATTAAGTATATTGCAGAAGTTAAGGCATCAAGTATTAAAATTACATATTAATAACTTAAAGCAAACTACATTAGATAATTTTGTTTAAATCCTTTAATATAGTTTTTATATTATATACACTATGTTAATATAATAATATAAATAATATACTAATAAAATGCATTACTAAATTTAAAAAAAAATAAATATAAATAATATATTGTTATTTTTTTTAATGTATTTTATTAGAATTTGACTTAAATGAAATTACTTTATTAAATAATTTATTTTACATTATAATTTTATACAAAATTTTATATATCGATATTAATCTACATTTTATTATTAATATTGATATATAAAATTTTCATAATATACCGATATTTTGATATACCGATATTTTTTTTCAAAAATATCTATATTGGTATATAGAGGTTTGACTATATGCTATTGTCCTAACAATAGTTATAAATAAGATCATTAAGCTTTAACTTTCATCAAATGACAGAAAATTGCTTCATCTGTAATAATATCAAGATATTCTTTTCATTTAACTCAAAATCCTTTATATACATTTTTGCAACTTCTAAAACAGAATCATTAGAGTTTGGGTTTTCTCCTAGTTCTAAAATAATTACATATGCTAAAGATTCTTGACAACTATATTCAAACTCAAATAATAATTTGTTTTTTATTTATTTCTGCATCAAAATCTTTGTTATATATTAACTAATTATCTTTGTCATTTTTTATATCTAACAATTTTTCAAGAATTTCTTGAAATATATTAAGAGTATGTTGTGTTTCTGAATTCATATCAAAAAGATAAGTATTCTCATTTAGATTAATTTCTTGTTTTTCTTCAAAAGTTATCATATTTGATTGAAAAGCCATTTGTAAGATTGCATAAGAATTACCTATAGTCATATCTAAAGATGGTACAGCAATTGATTTCAAATTTATAAAATGTTATAACATAAGCTAAAATTAGTTGCAACATATGTTGCAACATTATAAGTTGCAACATATATAGGTTAAAACTAATTGCAACATAAGTTGCAACATTAAAAGTTGCAACATATTAATTACAGTTCCCATCTTTAGTCACATCATATATATTACTAAAGGCAAAGGATTTTTGTTTAAAGTTTATATTATTAATTACAGCCAAATTTCATATGTTCGATTCTTTGATTAAACATTGCTTTACTCATTCATATTTTTTCTTGAATTCGCTTATGATATTCAGTATAGCTGGTGATATTTCAAATTGTTAAAAGTTGATGTAACTGTATAATCAATTTTGGTTTGCGTTCCAAACTAGCTAAAATATCAGTCAACTATATTCTATATGAAGGAAAAGTCATTTTAGTCAAAACTGATATAAAAAAGGTAATGATTTAAGAATTTTAAGTTCAGGTATTTGTTTTATTGGTATTTTTCGATGTCTTCTTTAAAGATTATTAACTGCAATTTTTTTTTAAAGAATTTCATGAATCATCCATAAAAAATTCAGAAAGAAATAATAGAAATACTTTATAATACTCAAAAATTGATATTAGCGATTCTAATGATTTTTTTCTTTCTTTATCTCATCACACGATTTACATAATTTTACTCCAATCTGATAGCCCAATAAATGATAATCTTCAATTTCAGTTTTATTTTCAATCAATCTTTCTGAATTATTTTTTTGTATTCGAAATGTATCAAGAAATAATATTCTAATCATAAATAAACTAATAGACTGTATTAGAATTTTATTAACAATGTTATTAAAATTAGTGAAATTTATTTTTAAAGTAAAACTACTTGAAGAAGATTCTTAAAAAATAAAAAAAGAAATGAATAGATTACCACTTCTAAAATCATGATTTTTTTAACTTATCAATCATTTTTGCAATCGTATTAAGCTATTATGCAATAAACTCAAGTTTTTTGCTAGCATCTTCATTATGTAACTTAATTTTAATACAATCTTTCCTTTAACCTTGTTCTAGACATTTATGAATTTGTCTTCCTAATTCTTCATAACAAGTATAACAAATATATCATGGTTTTTTGATATCATCCTACCTATATATAAAATGCGAGTTTGAATCATAATAAAAAAGCAGAATTCTGCGGGATATCTGGGACTTCTGTAATAATTTAATAAAATCTCATTGG
Organism: Funneliformis geosporum; assembly: GCA_946474995.1. Lineage (NCBI taxonomy): Eukaryota > Fungi > Glomeromycota > Glomeromycetes > Glomerales > Glomeraceae > Funneliformis > Funneliformis geosporum. Next base: position 6,208 of record CAMKVN010002021.1, read on the forward strand.
ATTTTCGTAGATTTCATGGAATTTCAGAATATTTTAGAAAATTTTCACAATTTTTGCAAAAAATCACATGATTTACAATAATTATTTTCATATTTGGATTTTGTGTAACTATTTTTAATGATTTTTCAATTTTTTGATAAGTGAGAATTGCTTTTTAGGATTGCGTGTAATACAAATCCTTTTTGATAATAATTTTGAATTTTCAAAATGATCACTGGATACGTTGTAGTTATCATAACTCTTGTTTTACAAATATATAGCATTTTTAAGTTCGATAAGCTTCAACATAGCTTGTACCTTCTTGATTGTTTCTGCTACTCATCATTAAAAGGATTTGTTTACAAATTAATTTTTAATTGCTAAGAATCCTTTTCTTCACGTTAAGCGTTAATTTTATTTAATAATTTTTTTTCAATGTTATTGTTATCTCATCTTTTATCTGATTATTCTTTATCTTTCTTTAATTATTGTACTTCTTCTCTTTATTCTTATTATTCTTAACATTAGTTTAAGCTTTTTAAACCTTGCATAGCTTTAGTAACGTCAGCGTCAATAGACCATTAGCAAATATATACAATACTTTCACTATGAATATTCAGAATACTATTCAAGTACTAGACATTAACTATAATTATTTCTTTAAGTTGTTTATTCTTTCTTTGTATTCTTTTTATTATTAATTCTAATTATTATATATCTTTATCTCTTCCAAATATTACTTCTAATATTACTTCTGAATATTACTTCTCTTTATTATTTCTTAATATTTCGTTTATTACTCTTGTTTATTTCTTTCATAATCTTTTTAATTGCGTTTAAATATTCTTTAACTTTCTGTTATATTTTTATTATTCCTTCTGAGTTTTATTCCTACTTTATTTCATTATTATTTTTATAAAATTAAAGTTTATATACAAGCGAAATAACTTTATTTATTTCCATAATTTAATTGTTTAACAATTAATTATTTCAAACAAAAGTATTCACTTTTATTTGTGTTAAAAGTTTATTTATTAAATTATTATTTTTTTTTTTTGGGAAAATTGAACATTCGGTACTTAAAATTATTCAAGGTGTTTATATACTAAATTTACATAGTAAAAGTGATGAATAGTAACTAACTATCTATGATGAATAAACTAATTATTTCCCATGTGATATTTAATATCTATCACTAATTATAATTACCAATGATGTATATTCTATCTATTACAACATAATGTTTAATATTCACTTATCCTGCTTTTAATGTTTACTTTTATTCTGAATTATTCGATTTTTATTACTGAATTTCATATTACTATTGTTTAATATTTACTTTCAATCCGTTGTATTATTTCGTACTTCTGTTGTATTAATTTTACTATTGTTATATTAATTCTTATTTGTTTTCCTTTTAATTCTTTAATGTTTTATCACTTCTTGTTTTCTTTCTTACTTTTTCAGACTTCTGTTTTTCTACTGTACTTCGTATTACTATTAACTTCTATTCTTCTTCTGATTTACATTTCGTTATGATGTCATGTGTAACCTTTATATTACACAAGCTTTCATGTGATCCAATTCATCATTCCTAACGATTGTACATACTGTATAACCTTCTTGCATCTTTGTGTAACTTCTTCAATTTGTTATTTTTCAAATATTTTCCAAGTCTTTTTATAAGACCTTCCGTTCAGTTGATTAATTATCCTTTTCTTTGACTCTTCTCCATTTAGTTATTTAATTATCCTTTTTTTGATAATTAATTTATCCAAATTATTTTCTTCTGTAATTTATTCGTCTTGTGTAATCTTCTATTTCAGTCTGTAATTTATCTGAGTATTATTCTTTCTTTTAATAAAATGATTATTCCTTCTTTTATCACATGACTTTTCCTTGTAAGTTTTGTTGTATATTGTTGATCATTTTTGTTTGTATTGCTACACCTTAATTAATGAAATTGTTGACTCTACAACATGACTTCTGATGATCCAGTTTGTTGGAATTTCAAATATGCATTGAATACGTCACTTCTGACCATCGGGTTGGTCAGAATTTTGAACTAATTATCGAGTGACCGGGTCTTCGATTTTTGGTTGTGTTAAAAAATAAAAATATTTTTTTTCTTTCATTAAAAATGAGTTCTTTCACGTAACGCTTACAAGCCTCTAGGGCATCGTTCAGGTAATGATTTTAGTCATAAATATGTTAACAAAAAGTAGAATAGTTTTTTAATACATCACAATATACTAATTCATTACAAGGAACTTGAATCCTACGATCATTTATTAACTATAAATGATTTTTACATTCTTTCCCTTGACTAAACAATGTGATAAAATTTCTATATCTAATACATCTTTGTTTTTGGATAATAGATAATTTTATTTTTTTATTTATTTATCTAAACTTTTATGAAATTGGTTTTAATCAAATAGAAAATGAGAATCATAAACTCCAAATTGGTATAATCTCTATTTACTTGTTGAACTGTATTTTGATCAATTTGCCATTTTCTATAAAGATTGTGTAACTTTCATAACTTATATGTTGAATTATATCTTTAAATAGTACCTTTAATATAATCAATGATTATACAAGATGGTAATAAGGGTGACAAAGAAAAAGAAGAATGTGGAGAAAAAAGAGAAGAGGAAATAGGAGAGAAAACAGAAATGTTGATTTTTTTATTATTGCTAATTATATTTGTTATTTTTGTTACATCATGCTCATCACATTCAATTATTTCGTCAGTTTCTTCCTTGTTATCATTATTACAAAAATTCTGATTTTCTCAAGTAATATAATTGTTTAAATCCTTTTTTATTTCATCAAAATCATATTCAACAATACTATCATTATCATTATCATCTAAAAAGATTTTAATAATAATTATTCATGTAAAAGCATATATAGTATTTGCATATATACAGTATAATTTAATTACCTGTTGATTCTATCATTTTTTGAAGTAAATCTTCATTAGATCAAAGAGAAAAAAATCAAATTTGGCGTTCAATTTATATTCTTTAGATTCATAAAGAAAATTGATAGAAAGTAGTCCAAGTGTAGCATCATCTCTATCAACAAAGTTCTCATAAGTATCAATATTAGCTTTAGATATATCAGTTAAAATACTATGAAAATCGTAAGATAAAGGTGAAGTTGAAAAATATATAGAACTAGCATCATTGTCAAAGTTCAAAGCTGTAATTCCTATAATATTAATAATTGCAACTATTACTTTAAGCTTCTGATTAAATAGAACAAATTTATAAATATTGCTTTATTAATATATTAAATATTAAATAACCTTTTTTTGAACTTGCTATTTAACGTTTATTATATGCAAATTGCCTATTATAAAAAAGGAAATAGAATCTCATATATAGCTTAGTGTGTAAATCTATATACACAATGTGCACATATGCACATTAATTTTTTGTGTGCACATATTACATAGCATAAATGTGCACAAATTATTACTAAAAATAGATAAATTATGTATAAAAAGGTAATTTTACATAAGAAAATGTTATGATTTTCTTATTTTAGTAATAATAAATCAACTTGTGCACATAAATTTTAACTTAGATTTTATACACTGTCACAACCTCATTTTACCAATAATAATGGAACATCTCCAACGATTCCAATGAATAATAATAATATTACTAATGCAAATTTATTATCGTATATTAATCATTCTAACTTACTTTCAATCGCAACCCATAATGTAAGAAGCTGTGTTTCTCCAGATTATCTTCAACAAGTATAACAATTTTTTATCAACTTTAATTTAGATATTCTCAGTTTAAGCGAAACTCACCTTACCTACCTATAAGCTAGAAATCTTAATCAAAATTTTCACAATAAGCACTATAAATTCTTTTTCCATAGTTCCAATTATTTCCAAAATTGTCAAGGAGTAGGTTTAATCATTAGAAATAACTTGTGTTCACATCTTTTTAATCAAGGCTTCTTTTTTGATCGTATACTATATTTAGATTTTCAATTCAAAAACAAATTTAAACTACGTGTTTTTCAAATTTACTTTTCTATCAATTTTCATGACAAAAAATCATTTCAACAGTGAATCCAAATTCAAACTAAACTAATGGATCTTTTATTTCAGAGCTGAAGAAACAACTTTCATATTATTCTAATAGGAGATTTTAACATTGATATCTCAAGGACTTATAAATTAAAAAGTAAACGAACCTTACAAAACTTCTTACATAATATCATCAATTTTGGATTTCTACATACCATTTCTCCTTTCAATCAATCTTTTCCTCCTACTTTCAAATCCACTTCTACATTTTACTCCTCTCACATTGATTATATATTTGTCTCGTCTTCCCTAACTCATGATCTTGTATCTTTTGATATACTTAACGATTCTTCCTTTCTATACTCGATTGATCATTTTCCTCTTCTAATCTCACTTTACAAAAATAATTTCTTTAATCAGTTATCAAATGCTTACTCCAAACAACACAAAGTCACAAAGAAAAACTTCCTTTTTGATAAGACCACCCTTCTTCAATAGGATCTCTTCGCTGATAAAATGGATTTTATACTTAAGACTGACACAAAATTTAAAAACAGCACAACACAGGATCTTTGTATATCTCAGAACGCCCTTAATATTGCCTGGGATTTTTTCACTAACACTGTCATAACATCCGTAAAAAAGCATTTACCTAAACAAACGATCACTTCTTGTCATAATTCTCTATTCTCGTTTTCAAATTCCTCTATTCACAAATAGATCAATAAGCTATACAAACTCTACTACAAACTTAAAAAAGCTCTTCTCCAACCATATTTTCCAACCTCTCCCTTTCCATTATCACCTGACAAACACAAAACTCTTAATATTTGCTTCCCATAATTTTATATCTACATCTTCGATTGATGATCACTTTTTGAACAATCGCCTATTGAATTATTTACACGAACTAAAAACAGATATTATTAGACCTATGCAAGTCAAACAACATATTGTTTCTCGTACTGAAAACAATGAAAGAATTTTAGAATTTATCAAACAAAGAAACGAAAATTTTAAAGACTCTCCACTAAAATGATTGATTCCTGTCTTGAAAGAAATAGAGAAGCCATTTTTCTTGATAAAGTTATGGTCAACTCAAATACGTCATCACAATATCTAGCACTTGTCCCTGATGATATTAAAGCCTATACAGCAAAGCATTTCCAAACCATTGCTATCTCTACAAATAGAATTGTTACTGACCAACACTCACACAATTTTAATCCAAATTGGAATGAATGGCAATGCTATTATGAACTAATTAATAACATTAGTGATGAATTTTATAAAGGAATCATGGATATCTCTACGTACGATGAATGGTTGTCTATTCTCAAACATCTGCCTGATCATAAAGCTCCTGGCCTATTTCAAATACTAAATGAAATGCTGAAAAACTTGGCCCAAAAATGAATAAATTTCTGTATAATATCATCTGTGCCTGTTTCGTTAGTTCACAGACACCTTCACAATGGAATTTAGCATATGTATACCCAATTCTAAAACTTAAAGCTTAGAATTGCAATTTAGATAATATACGACCTATCACCCTTCTGGACACTATTAGAAAGCATTTGTTAAAATCCTAAATCAAAGACTACAGGACATATTTATTAAACACAACATATTCAAAGGCCTCAATTTTGCAGGTTTACCACATCAATCAATGATGGAACTATTACATATTATTAACAACATTCTAGAATTTTATCGCCTAAATAATAAAATGAATTGATTCAATTGTTCAAATTTATATATGCTTTTTCAAGATATGTCCAAAGCCTATGATAAAGTCAATATCTTCATGCTACAAAAAGCACTGGAATGATTAAAAGTCCTCCTACCATTTACTAACGTTATCACTAATCTTTTTTTAAACAGAAAAAACTCCATTTTCACAGCATATGGCAATACTGATTCCTACGACGTCATTGTTGGAATTGATCAAGGAGAGGTTATATCTTCTCAGCTCTGGGTAATTTATTATGATCCCCTCCTATCATGAATAAAAAATTCTATACTAGGATATAAAATGTTAGTATTATGGAAACCGGACATCACTAAAACAGAGACCTCAGAAATCTCTGCTTATATTCCTAACTCAGCATATATGGACGACACAATCTGGGTTACCGATAATCTATCAAATTTAACTGCTATCTTTGACATTGCTCAATTCTTCTTTAACTTCAACTCGATGAAAGTTAATCATGATAAATCCTTTATCTTAACAACTGAGGCAACTGATGTGAATATTTCAATATATAGTGAATTCCTAAATTGACCTATTTCTTTTCCAACAAAAAAACCATCAGAATCAACTAGATATCTATGTGTATGGATTTCAGCAAAATACAACAAAACTTTTATCAAACAACAAATTCAAAGTGAAATAGCAGAGTTCATCTTAAAACTAAAATACAAACCACTGACAGATAAACAACTGAAATATATATTTAATATGGTTTTGATTCCTAGGATTGAATATCATTCACAACTAGTTGTTTTATCACCTAAAGAATGCAATGCTCTATTCATCAAAGTTAGGATTTTCCTCAAACACAAACTCAAATTCCCAAAGTCAACACCTAACAGTATGTTAACTAGTAAATTGACAAATGGTTTCAATGATTTTGCAGCAAATATGATTCATTCCAAACTACAACACTTTGCTAACATGATAAATGGTAATCCATCCTTATTGCTCCTTATGAAGACTACTGAAATTAGACTCAAATAACTTTAGGAATTCTTTTGACTTCACGATAACCCTTTGATTTGTTGGTCTACTTATCTAAACAAGTTTTGTCATGACAACTATCTTGGCAATATAATTTCTTTTTATTTACAATCGAATTTATCATTTTTAAACACGTCAGCAAACAATTGTAAATTCAGTATCAAAGGAGGTAAGACCTCACTACAAAACATCATCCCTTAGAAAAAAAAGTGGATAAACTCGTTACGACAGAAATCAATACTATTTCTAGACCAGCTCATCTGCGAGGATAAATTTCTTATAAATTTTCGAGACATTAGCATTCACATTAATAATGATCATCACACAGTCAAAGGCAGTTATCCAGAATGGTTCTCTTATTTAGAAAAAACTATATTATTAAACCCTGTGCAATCAAATAGAATCAAAGACCAATATATCATCAGTCCATTTGTTCCCGTTGGTCTTAAAACTTCATCTCCAATGGATTCTTCTAAGGTATCAGATTGGGTAGCTCTTTGGACCCCTCCTGAAACAAACTTTTATAACCTACCTTATCCAGGACAGACAATTATTGGAAAATCCTTTAAATCTCTGCTTTTTCCAAACAAAATTTTATTTTAACACTTTGTCTCGTCCAATTTATCAACTGATCCACGGTCTTCGTCAAAGAAACAAAATCTTTTTTTAGCCTTACTGGCTGCACTTTTCATGAGGAATCACAATGTGCAAGACTTCCCGTGACTACTCAACGGCTTCTCTGTGGTAATTTAATTGACATTGACTTACCTCAAATTATACAAACTAGTTTTTTCACCTCTGTAAACTCAGAAAGACTTTACATTTTAAAAAGGAATATCAAAACTGTATCTGATCAAGCTACACAGAGATATTTAGATAGGAGAATGACTATAGTACCCAATAATCTTTTAATTCGTACTAGTTCACTTTTTGTACCGTTGAATCATTAATATCTTCACCAACAACATGCACACTTTTAAATCAATTCAAAATTTCTTTAAAAAATGAACACTCACTTACCTTTTACACCGATGGCTCTCACAACTTCATTTCTCATTTCACATCTCCTAGTTCCCACTTAAGTTCAGCTTTCTTTCTTGTTCATGATAATTTTAATATAGAATTTACCACTGCCATTCCTTGTTTCTGGGCTAACTCTACTAATGCTGAAATTTTTGCTTTACTTCTTGTTTTACTTATCATCCTTTTGATTCTGAGATTAACGTTTGTACCGATAGTTTATCACTAATATACTCATATAACAAAGTAAAAACACAAAACATCTTCAACTATCCGTCTCTAATATTCAAACTATCCTTTAATTTATACTGGTCCTTCATCTTCAAACTTTTGGAAGAACGAAATATTTCCCTCTTGTTAACTAAAGTAGCTGTGCATTCTGATAATCCTTATAATAATAAGGTTAATCTTCTTGCTAAATCTTCTCTTCTTCACTCCCCTTTGCCTATTTATTTTACACAAACACCATATCTTTCCTACATCCCCACTCTCAACAATTTGCCTATTCTTACAACACTATGTCCTTTTCTAAAAGACTTCACAAATACCAAACATTTTATTGACTTTTACTCTTTGAAAAGAAATCGCAAATATAGTCTTTTACACATAAACTGGTCTTTGACCTTTGAGTTTATCAAACTTGGCACTCCTATGGAAACATCATTTAAAGAATCACGAATGCATTGTAGAAGACTCAAGTTCCTCTTCGAACAGATCCCAACAATCAAATTTTTAAAAGCAACACAACCTAAACTTTACGATTCTACATGAAAATGTTGTCGATGTCTCATCGAGGATGAAAATTTCAATCATATATGAATTTGCGTCAAAATCAAAACAGAAATGAAAGATATTATAACCAAAGCTCTGACTTTACTCAAACAACAAACTTTCATTTACACCTCTAAACTGATTTATTCTGATGACATTTCTTCACTTCTTCTTTTCACACACCCATATTGGTCCCTTAGAGCTGACCAATACAATTTTACATTTATAGACTTCATCAAAGGCATCGTACCCTCGGCTCTTCCTAAAATATTTGACTCCTTTACAAAATCCTTATCCCTCACTTCTAAAATTCTTTCTCCTTTTTACGACTTTATTTTTGATCAATCTTATGAACTTATTTGGAAATTCAGATGCGAAGCTACTGTTACCAAAGAACGATCTCTCAACATTTCTCAATATAGTAAAAAACTTAACTATAGTTCGTCACATTATTTTACTATCAATAGTTTTTCTAATTCTCTTTCTACCGATCACATACTCAAATATGATCATACTTTTTTAATGACTAAATCT
>CAMKVN010002022.1:0-15303 GCA_946474995.1 Funneliformis geosporum
TTGATTATCTCAGGACATAAAGTTGACATCAGGATCGACGAGATGATAAACAAGGACATTTAATTGACATTGGATTTATAATCAGATTTTAGCCAAAATTTTACACTGTTACAACACCCTTACCTACAGTTGTGAGCTGCGCCTATTAAAATTCTGTACAAAACTTAACCAGACTAAACTTAATTTTTATATGGACTTGTTACAAGCCTGTATCATCAAAGCTGCTGATAACATTATTCTATTACATAATTCATCTGATTAACACAAACTAAAAAAACCTCCTTTATTGACTAAACTCTATAAAAATCTTAGATTCTTATATAAGTTTAATAAGAAAATTAAAATGGCATGCAGATCTAATAAGTTACCTGAGAAGTGGTTCATAATATACAACTGATTCCATGAGATTGCTAACATTTTTGGTTATCATTTGATAGCGTTACCTTCCAATCTGAACATGTGTTTTCTGACATCGTTGTTTGCATGTGTTAAAATTTTACTTAATTGTCTTTTAATTAAAACCAAATTACATGAGCAAGAATTCAAGTTGAAATTAATACAACAAGCAATAGAAAGCAGGTTAGATAATTATGCAGCCGCTTCTTCTCAAATGATCGATTCAGTACTTAATCGTTTACGAAAGACAATTATATTAGATAGATGTCTCGATGATGCATCTGGATTATATGATCTTCTAACGAATGGAATACTTATCAAAAAAAGAGTTAATCAGCATTTCCAATTAGCTGCTAGCACTTTTCATGAGAATATGGATATCCCAAACAAGTGGAATTCCTTTTATAAACCAATAGATAACATCAACAGCTCTATATATAATAAATTCATGACCCTACCCACAGCTGAGGAATGGTACAATGTCCTTGCTACATTGCTAATTGGAAAAGCTCCTGGTCCTTCCAAAGTATTGAACGAATGTTAAAACACCTTGGTCTACACGCGAATAAATGACTTTGGTATATTATTCGACATTATCTATCAGAGTCGACTCTTTTACATTAGTGAAATATGGCTTTCATTTACCCAATACTAAAACTGAAACCATGGGAGTATGACCTTAACAATACTAGACCTATCACACTTTTAGAATGTCCTCAAAAAGCTCTTATAAAATTGCTCAATCGGAGACGTCAACAATTATTATTCAACACAATGTGCCCAAAGGACTCAATTTCGCCGGGTTTTCTTATAAATTAACTTTTGAACCACTTTATATAGTGGACAATATTAAATACGACTCTATTACGAATCAAAAGAACCTCTGAGTGCTATCACAAGATATGTCTAAAGCTTATGATTGAGTAAACTTGTTTATACTTGTAAGAGCACTCGAACGACTTCGCATCCCATTTAATTTTATTAGATTCATCCTGAAAATGTTTGGTAATCAGTTCAACCAGGTCTTTACTATCTTTGAAAATACTGACTCATACAGAGTTATTTCTGGTATCGATCAAGATAAAATAATATCTCCATTCCTTTGGTGTATCTATTACGACCTGCTATTATGTAGAATACACGATTCTCCTTTGGGATATAATATGACTCATCAGTGGAAACCTGATATTTCTACCAATACTTTGTTGACAAATTCTATTAAGATCTCTACGCTTGCCTATATGGATGACATATTGTTGATTGCAAAGTCTTGTGAGGACCTCACAGACATAATAAAAATCACTGATAGTTTTTACGAATTAAACTTCATCAAAGTCAATTAGGACAAATCCGTACTCTTAACAAATAAAGATAGTCTGTTATAGCCTATTACTCTGCTATCCATTAATGGAATGATAACGATTCATCCACTTCCCACCAATGACTCTATCAGATATCTAGGGGTTTGGATTTCTCTAGGATTGAACAAAACATTCATCAACAAATTGCTTGCTAGTAAAATCAAGTCAGTGGTTGCTATTATGTATCCTAAAAAACTTACAGATAAACAAATAGTTTACATTTACAATTCAGTTCTCTTCCGTGAATTAAATATTATTCCCAATTGACTTATTTCTTCAAACAACAGTGCAAGCAAATCTCTATGCCTTTTCTTAATTTTATAAAGAAAAAACTCAAACTATCACATGATATACCCTCCTCAATTTTTTATTCACACTTATTTTATAACCTGACAGACATCTATCAACGTTTGTTGACAGCACACAGCAAAGCTCTCCTCTATATGATGAATTATACTGGCCTTATAGGTAATATGATCAAAATTCAGATTCAACAATTACAACATAAGGAGTGGCTCTATAAATCATCCCTCATCGAATGGCCTTATGATAATGCAACTAAGTTCAAAGATTGGCTCTCGTACTTACTGTGTGACTGAAAGCTATTGGACCTTAATTTTAATCCTGAAGACATAAAACCTAATCTTATTATTGGTGGAAAGACGCTAATATCATCATTTATTCCAACCAAATATAGAGTCATCGCCAACGACTTGAGACAATATTCATTACTTTTTATGGAATAATTAGTGTACTCTGACGGCAATCAAATGTTCATATTTTTCGATCATTGTATCAAATCTGATATTTCACATTCACCAAAATCCCCTAAATGGTATATCATCCTACAAACTGCGCTTCTTAAGAACAACTCCTCTCGCGATACTGTTACTCGTTAACAACATATTGTATCATTAAATTATGACTTTTCACCACCAATCAAAAATAAAAACAAAAATGTTTTTGTACTAGGATGACATATGGGTGACAACAAACCTTTTATAGGACAACTTTTGAAAGTTGACGCTGATCAAGTTCATGTAATGCACTTTGTACCGACGGCTGAATGCAATACCAAAACTCTTCTCAATGAATGCTCTAGATGTCACTATTAAAACTCCCTGGCCTTCGTCTCCAAAGGATTTTCTGTGAAACAAGAAAAGTCATGCTGTTTCTTTTCACTTCTTTTAGATTTGTATTTTCAAATCCCTTTTTACCAAAATAAATCAGAATCTTTTCTTTATTGTACTTGATCCTTAGCTTTGCTTAATGATCTCGCCTTTTTCAATTTATAATTTATAATAGACCTCAACCCAATGATGTTAATATTCATTTTACATCTCACCACTTATTAAAACATTTATACCTCAATCTCATACATTACAATTATTAGAACTCTGTAATCAGTTTTCTTTTTCAACTTATTAGAATTTTTTACTGATGGCTTTTTGGTTAATTTAGGTTCTCCTTCTCTGAGAATGTGACTGGCTTAAATCCAAACTGCATCTGTTTCTCCTCTACTTTCTTTTTTGACAGCACTCACAGCTTTTTTTCCATCTTCATCATTAGTAGAACTGGACACCATCTTCACAGCCATTTTAGTTGCTCCAAAAGAGTGACATGTTAAAATATTTACGAATTTCGCTATGGTGATTTCACAATTCAAAAAGTATGAACTGCTCCTGGTAATCTCTCCCTCACAAAGACCTTTCCTCAAAATAAGTAATTTACATATTTGGCGATGCTTATTTAAAGTTATCAAGTGATTCTTATTAAAAATCACAATGTATAAAGTAAAAGCCCACTTTAGAGTAAATTTCAATGAAAAAGTAGACATTTTGGTTAAAGCTGCACTTAATTCAAATGCTTTACACCTAACACCTTTTGATCAATCTCATCATTTGCTGCATCTTCATTAATTTGCAATTGCGACTCCTATTAAACCACTCATCAAAGACATTACTCGTGCTGCATATCTAGTTTCTTTTTTGAATCTTAATGTCAATAACAAATATATCAACCTCAATATTAACTGGGTTGTAACGACATTCTATATTTCGGATAATGCCGCTCCATCATCAACTACATTTGAGATATCATTGATCAAAATAAAAAAACTTCAACGCGTTCTCGAAATGCTTCCTACAATGATAGTCCTTAATAAACGACACCCTTCACTTTATGATAACTCTTGGCTCTGTTTTGTTGTAATTCAGAACATAAAGATTTCAACCACATTTGGACTTATTCATCCAGAGAATCGGAGATGCTCAATTTATTAACGAAGTAAAACTTCACTTAATCGACGCTCTCCAACTTGATAATACAGTATTTTTATAGACATTAGATATTTGGTCTTTATCGTTAGCAAATACCTTTACTTTTGTGGATTTGATCAAAGAAATTATTCCTTCCAAATTGTATAACTTTGTATATTCAAATCTCAACTCAAAGGAATCCACATTGGTAGCAATCTCGAACTTTATGCATTTTATATTCACTCAAACGCAATGAATTTAGATGAATAGATGCTCAGCTTTCAAAGACTTTGAAAGATCACAAGATATAATAGATGTGCTTAAACATGCTCATACAGAGGCGTCTGTTTACCAGCTTCACTCATCATATGCTAACTTTTCTTCCACTGACTTAATTTCTAAGATGGTCCGTTTTGGATCATATTGGTCAAATTTTTGGTGCAATAGGGACTAAGCCCTTTTCTTTCTCTAGTTGGTTTACTGGAAGGTGATGATGTAAAATTTCTTTTTTATGTTTGATTCTGGGAAAGTGCAGGGTCGGTTTTGATTTAGAGTAGTATTTTTATTATTTTAGATAGAGATTTTTGTAACTTCTGTTTGATGTAATTTTTTATATTTTATATTATTAATAAAGATTTTGCAAAACTACCCAACTTTAAAAAAAAAAAAAACTGAAAATATTTCTTGGCGACTCTCTCTTGTTTATCCTAAAAATGACTAATAAAAACAGCAAGCAAAAAAACAAACAACGAGAACGTTTGTCTTCTACTTTATCAACTCAAAAAAATAAAAAACAAAATACAACGAAAACTGTGGATACTCCACTAACTTAACAAACTACTGAGACTCCAGAACTAGTTATTACTATGGAAGTCGACCCTTTGCCTTCAAAAAAATGCAAAGAGAAAGAAACTTTGGAAGAGACCCCAGAAAATACCACCACTACTCTTGACGTTAACACTAGTTTTAACGCATCAGAGAACTTTTTTGACAAAAATACAACATCGTTACAAGCTTTTGAACGACAAAAACCTTCTTTCTATGGATATTTTCCTCTCAAAGAATTTCCAGGAACGTCACTGCAGCAAAAAGTTTCTTTTGTTGTTGACTTGCTTTTTAACAAATGCGATTCGTTTACAGGAGCAAATCTAACAAAACACCCAAATGACCAATCACAACGCATACTTAAAATTTCCTTTCGTAACTAAGAAGAACGAGATCATACGTGTTCAGTTCCATTATCCAATTAAAAAAACTACACGTTCTTACCCCTCAAATTTATACGAGCACAACCTTATGTTCCTGCAATGTCGATTAAGGTGACAGAAATCCTTCTGGATTCTATGGAACACAAGATTAAGATGACATTTGCAAGATTCAGAATGATCATTCATTTCACAATGAAAACAAAGAATATGAAGCAACAAGCCACTATCACCAAATTGAAAAGATGGTTGACGTTACTGCTTGAAATATCCCTAAAGCCCGGTCTAACTACCAAAATTTACAACATGTATTTTTCTACTTTGCCACTGCAAATGATTTCGAGGCTGCAATTTCAAATGATAATCTTACTATAAATGGCAAACATGTGACTTGGACTGAATCAAAGGCTAAACTTTTTACGATTTGCTCTTCCCCAAATCACAAAGCTAATAGATGTCCACGATGTAGGAAATCTCCAGCTGATCATAACATGCAAATCTTTATCAGAGATTCTAACCAGCGCAGTATTCTAACTACAAGGTTCCACCTAAAAAAATGAGAGGTGCAGTAAACCCAGACATTACTTTTGCCATGTCACTAAACCACTATCGATCACATATAACACTCAACAATCCACTTCACCAAGAAACAATAACAATAACAACAATTCTAATAATAAAAATAACAACTGTAACAAACCACCTTCACAATTTGAAAATAAACGTAATTCACAATCTGGTACATGATCTGACAATGTCCCACCAAATATGAACGAAGAAATCCTCTTTGATAATACTATTTACCTCACACCTAATGGTATGATATATAAAGGTACAAAAGCAGGTGGCTCTATGCACGCAAACAATGATGATGACTTTAAGGCATTCATCAAATCACAATTCGTGAACTTAGAGGAGAATCTAGTTACCATCATAACAAACTTGGCATTTACAATCAAACGTGTTGAATCCATTGAACGATAACTCAACTTTAAAGTTGTCACTCCAACCAAGGCTGAGGTACACAATATAAACTCTAATGAAATGATCAATAATATTGAACCACATATCGATGTATCTGTTTCAACCATCGCCAAACAACAAAAAATTATTAATGTACTGCGTAGTAATGAGTTGCATCAATCTTGTCTCAAGTCATTTACGGCAACCATTAATACGCTAGCTCATTTCTGCAGTACCTTTCAAAGCATCTTAATTAAAAATAATTTGCTTCTGCAAGAACAAGCTAATAACATCTTCCCGCTTAGAGTAGCTTTTGATGATGAAGTCAAGTATTACCTCAATGACATCCAAAAATTTTAATTTTATTATGAACACTGTTTCTACTTATAATAATGCACAAGATACATCAATTTCTAACACAACTCCCTTAAATCATACTCCACCTCCACTTTTAAATTTTGCTTCACATAATGTCCACAGCTTCACTAATACCGCTAAACAACACTCTCTTATTGAACAATATCTTTTCTTAAATGTAGATGCTATTAGTCTACAAGAAACTCATTTCATTTAACAACACATTCAATCGTTTAATTTTGAACACTCATCTAATTTCATAGGTTTTTTCAGTTCTGAATCATCTCCTAACAAAACTGGCTTTGGCGTAGGCATTTTATTATAGCCATTACTGGTCAATCATGTTTTTTACCATAAACAATTGCTCAATAGAATTATTTATGTCGACCTCCAATTTACCAACAAACAAAAATTACGATTCATCAATTGTTATTTGCCTCCATCCGATATTTCAATAAGAAAAATGATACAAAAGGAATTATTAAAAACAATCAATGAGGTTACTTCCAAAGATTTTCACATTGTTTTAACTGGAGACTTTAATGCAGATATGAATAGAATTAAAAACCCAAAGGACGCAAAAGAATTTTTTACGTTGCTTCAAAATTTGCATATGTTCGACGCATGCACATTGAAACACAGTAATGATCGAGTTAATTATCCAACCTTCAAATCGACAACTACAACTTCTCGTATCAACTTCATTTGGACTTCTTCAGAATATGCCTACAACTTCAATACTTGTAACACCGTACCTGTGTTACTACAAATTTCTGATCATTCAATTGTGATTTGTTCAACTAATAATTATCTTGAAGTAAAAAACAACAAACACAACATTCTGAAAAAAACTATTTACAACTACGACAAAATGAATGATGAGCTCTGGACAGAATATAAACACAAAATGGATGCCCTTATAAATTGCGTCACTTAAGGTTCAACACAAAATTAAATCAGACCAAACTTAATTTTTACTGGGACTTGTTGCAAGCCTATATCATCAAAGCTACTGATAACATAATTTCATCACATAAATCTTCTGGACAACATAGACTAAAGAAACCTCTTTTGTTAATCAAACTTTATAAAAACCTTAGATTCTTATATAAGTTTAATAAGAAAATCAAGACAGCATACAAGTCTGATAAGTTACCTGAGGATTGGTCCATAATTTACAACAAATTCCATGAGATCTCTAACGTTTTCAGATATCATCTGATAGCGTTACTCTCACACTGAACACGTTACTTCTTATGTTCTTGTTTCTGTACGTTAAAATATTACTTAATTGTTTCTTAATTAAGACTAAACTTCATGAATAAGAATTTAAGTTAGAATCAATATAACAAGCAATATAGAGCAGGTGGGATAATTATGTGGCCATTCCTTTCCAAATTATCAACTCAGTACTTAATCAATCAAAACAGACAATAGTGTTAAATAGATGTCTCGATCATGCGTCTGGATTATGTAATCATCTAACAGACGAAATACTTGTAAAAAATAGAGATAATCAGCACTTCCAGTTAGCTGCTAGTACTTCGCATGAGAATATCGATATACCAGACGAGTGGAATTCTTTTTATAAGCCTCTCGATAGTATTAACAGCTCTATACAGTCAAACCTTGATATAGCAAACCCTTGATATAGCGTATTTTTAAATCAAATATATTAAAATTACCTTTACTATAGTGAACTAGCCAATTAAATTCTTTAAAAAATTCGTTATAAGCTTATAACGAAGTTGATATCCAGATCCTAGAATTCGTTATATCAAGAGTTCACTGTATATGATGGACTCATGACCCTACCCATGACTATTGAATGGTATGATATCCTTGCTATATTGCCAAACGGTAAGACCCCTAGTCCTTCCAAAGTATTAAATGAAATGTTAAAACACCTTGATCCACATGCGAATAAATTACTTTGGTGTATCATCCGCCATTGCTTATCGGAGTCAAATCTTTCACATCAGTGGAATATCACATTCATTTACCTGATACCAAAACTGAAACCATGGGAGTATGATCTTAATAATACTAGAACCATCATACTTATAGAATGCCTCAAAAAACTCTTATCAAGTTGCTCAATCAGAGACTTTCAACAATTATTATTTAACACAATATACTCAAAGGGCTCAATTTCATGGGCCTGCCTTATAAATCAACTTTTGAACTACTTCGTATAGTGAACAATATTAAATTCGACTCCATCACGAATAATAAGAACCTCTGGATAATTTCACAGGATATGTCTAAAGCTTACGATTGAGTAAACTTGTTTATGCTCATTAGAATACTCAAACGACTTCACATTCCCTTTAATTTCATTAGATTCATCCTTAAAATGTTCGAAAATTGATTCAATCAGGTTTTTTCTTTCTTTGACAATACTGACCCATATCAAGTGGTATCTGGTATCGATCAAGAAGAAATAATATCTCCGCTTCTTTGATGTATCTATTACGATCTGTTATTATATAGAATACATAACTCTCCTTTGGGGTACAATATGACTCATCAGTAAAAACCTGATATTTCTACCAACACTCAGTCGACAACTTTTATTAAGATCTTTACGCTTGCCTATATGGATGACACATTGTGGATAGTGAAGTCTCGAGAGGACCTCACAGACATAATGAAATCACTGATAGATTCTATGAGTCAAACTTCATCAAAGTCAATTGGGACAAATCCGTACTTCTAACAAATAAAGATAGTCTGTGTCAACCTATTACTCTGCCATCCATTAATGATACGACAACTATCTATCCACTCCTCAACAATGATTCTATTAGATATCTAGGGGTTTTGATTTCTTTAGAAACGAATAAAACATTTATTAATAAATCACTTACCAACGAAATCAAATTAGCGGTAGCCAATTTGTCTCCTAAAAGACTTACAGATAAACAGATCATTTATATTTACAATTTAGTTCTTATTTCACGAATTGAATATTGTTCTCAATTGACTTACTTCACCAAACATCAGTGCAAGCAAATTACAATGCCATTTCTCACTTTTATGAAGAAAAACTCAAATTATCACGTGATACACTTTTTTCAATTCTTCTTTCACATTATTTTTATAATTTATCAGATCTCTTTCAACGCTTATTGACAGCACACAGTGAAGTTCTCCCTATATGATGAATGACATTGGTGTTATGGGTGATACTATAAAAATTTAAATTCAACAATTGCAATGTAAGGAGTGGCTTCACAAATCACTCCTCATCGAATGGCCTTATGATAATACCACAAGTTTCAAAGACTGGCTCTCGTGTCTGCTTTGTAACTGGAAACAATTAGACCTTAATTTCAATATAGAAGATATTCAAACCAACCTCAAACGTAGTGAAATTACACTGATTTTATCATTCATTCCAACCAAATATTGAAACATCGCCAATGATCTGTGAAAATACTCCTTACTTTTCATGGAACAATTAGTAAATTCTGATGGTAATCAGATGTTCACATTCTTCGATCACTATATCAGATCCAACATTCCACATTCAACAAATCTCCTAAATAGTACTATATATTACAAACTGCGCTTCTTAAGGATAACTCCTCTCGTGATACAGTTTCTCAATTCCAATATATTGTATTGTTTAATTATAACTTTCTACTACCTGTCAAAAATAAAAACAAAATGTTTTTGTATTAGGTTAGCATATGGGGACAACAAACCTTTCATCAGACAACTTTTGAAAGTCGATTCTGACCAAGTTCACGTGATGCACTTTGTACCGACGGTGGGATGCAATCACAAAACTCTTCTCAATGAATGCTCTAGATGTAACTATTACGACTTCCTGGCATTCGTCTCCAAGGATTTTCTGTAAAATAAAAAAAGACATGCTGCTTTTTTTCAGTTTCTTTGGATTTGTGTTTTCAGATTCTTATTTACCAAAACAAGTCAGAATCTGTGCCCTATTATGCTTGGTCTCTAGCTTTCTTAATGATCTCGTCTTTTTCAAATTTGTAATTTATAATAGACCTCAACCTAATATTGTTAATGTTCCATTCATACTTCGTACTTATTCACCACTTATAGAAACATTTATACTTCAACCTCATGCATCACTATTATTAAATCTTTGAAATCAATTTTCTTTATCAACTTACTTAGTATTTTTTACTGACAGTATTTTAGTTAATTTAAGTATTTCTTCTCTGAGAATGGAACTGGATTGGATTCAAAATGCATCTGTTTCTTCTTTGCTTTTTTTTGCGACAGCGCTTACAGCTTCATTTCTATCTTCATTGATAGCTGAACTGGTAGCCATCTTTACAGCCATATTGGTTGCTTCCAAAGCCTGCTGTATCAAAATATTTACAGATTCTGCCACTGTTATTTTGCAATTTAAAAATATGAGCTGCTTTTAGCAATCTCTTTATCACAAAGACTTTTCCTCAAAATCAGTAATATACACATTTGGCGATGCTTATTTGAAGCTATCAAGTCATTCTCTTTAAAGATCACAATGCACAAAGTGAAAGCCCACTTTAGAGTAAATTTCAATGAGAAAGTGGACACAATGGCAAAAGATGCACTTAATTCAAATGCCTTATACATAACGCCTTCTGATCAATCTCATCCCTCTCTACATCTTCACCAATTTGCAATTGCGATTCCTATAAGACCACTTATCAAAAACATCACTCGTTCTGCACATCTAATTTCTTTTTTGAATCTTGATGGCAACCATAAATATATCAACCTCAATATTAACTGGGTTGCAATAACAGTCTATATTTCAGATAATGACACTCCCTCGTTTACTACATTTGAGATGACTTCGATCAAAATAAAAAAACTTCAACGTGTCCTTGAAATGCTTCCTATAATGGTAGTCCTTAACAAACAATACCCTTCAATTTACGATAACGCTTGGCTCTGTTTCTGTTGTAACTCAGAACATGAAGACTTCAATCACATTTGGACCTGCTCATCTAGAGAACCGGCGATGCTTTAACTCATCAAAGAAGCAAAACTATATTTAATTAATGCTCTTTAACTTGATGCTACCGTATCTTTGGAAACATTAGATATTTGGTCCTATCGTCAGCAACTAACTTCACTTTTGTGGACTTGATCAAAGGAATTATTCCTTTTGACTTATATAGTTTCATTTATTCGCATTTCACCTCAAAAAAATCCACATCGGCGGCAATCTCAGACTTTATGCATTTTATCTTTACTCAAATACAATCCATTTAGCTGGATAGATGCTCAGCTTTTAAAGACTTTAAAAGATTACATAATATAACTGATGTGTTTAAACGTACTCATATAGAGGCTTTTGGCTACCAGTTTCACTTATAATATGGGTAGTATTCTATTAAAATTGAGGTATGGATCATATGATTTACTATGTCTCGTAACCCACTTTTAATAGATCAGCTCCCATATGCTAACTTTTCTTCACTGACTTAATTTCTAAGATGGTCCGTTTAGGATCGCATTGGTCAAATTTTTGGTGCAGTAGGGACCAAGCTCTTTTTTTTCTCTAGTTGGTTTACTGGAAGGTGATGATATAAAATTTCTTTTTTGTATTTGATTATGGGAAAGTGCAGGGTCGGTTTTGATTTAGGATAGTATTTTTTATATTTTAGATAGAGTTTTTCATAACTTTTGTTTTATGTAATTTTCTTATATTTTTTATTATCAATAAAGATTTTGCAAAACTAACGCACTTTTTTAAAAAAAAAAAGAAATATTTCTTGATGAGGATTAGTAATCCTTGCTCAGTGGTTAAGCTGCAAGCCTCTATTAAGCTAAAGTTTATTATACAGCAATAGGCCATAGTTCAGGTATCGTGTGATACATAAAACTATATGGAAACATTTCCAGTAAAATCACATTATAGATCATATGATTTACTATGCCTCATGACTTGATTTTACTAGAAATATTCCTATATGATTTTCTATAAGAAATTTAATCTCTTTGTAACTGAACAAGTAGGCGTATATACTAATATGTGTTAGATTCTGGTTGATCGATTCATCGATACACGTTGATCATGCCTAAATACTGCATAGCATTAGAACATATAGATGCAAATGAAGCTAGAAATCAACAGAAACTTGGTCTTCACTGATTGGTTTGTAATAGATACAGTCTTACGTCTCACTTGGCAAGGGCTCTTATTTCCGTATATGATCATAAGATTATATATCAATTAAGAAAGTAATTAACCAGAAATTAGTAGATTAGATTAACAGTGATAATAAACTGCATTGCATGTCGCAGTATCGTCTAATTGAGTATATCATTGGGTCTGAAGTTAGGTTCGATTCCTAAGATATTTGTTGATATGGCCAGATTATCACCCTGCTAGTTTATTATTTGGGCAAATCTTGTGGTAATAATCCCATAAATCCTACGGCATTAGTTGGGTAAGAGTATACCCTAGCAAGATATATGGTGTAATAGATTCCTCAGTCCTATAATGGTATGTAGTTTCTGGATGGGTGTAACTGAAGGGGGTGTTAAAGCCTCTATAAGAACTTAATTCACCTGACAAGGTAACATCTGGGCCAGTTTATCAGTGTGAGTTGCCAATTAACTTATGAGCTGGTGGAAACCTAGGGATGTAGCTGATATATAGTTTCATAAGATTCTAGTTATAACTTTACATCCTAATCATCCAAACTGTAATAAAAAAAAAATTATTTCTTGATCAAGACACAAAGATACTTCAGGTAAAGTTAAGCCTTGTGTTTTATGCACTGTAAGAGCAAAGGCAATTTGCAAGGGAAATTAACACCTACTTGATAGTTTTCCATCTATAAGAAATGTAGATTTTTCTTTTTTAATTTCAATATCGACAATTCCACCCATTACACTAAAAGCGATTCTTACTTGTAAAAGATCTAAATTAATATCTAATATAATACCAATGGTACCATTACATATATTATGTTCATTTAAGTTATTCTTTAGATACATTACTCGAGCATCTTATTGCAAATGTAGATGACTTGGAAGATTATTTTTTTTTAAATAATTTTTGGGATTCATCTGGATTGAGTTATTTTTCATTGATAAAATCAATGGCTGAACTAATCAAAAACTTATCATTATTTACTGGTAGTATATTGCAAATTATATTGTTTATGCAATCAGCAGTTCGTTTGTATCCAATGATATTTGCTATATTAAGAACAACATTGAGTGGATTTTGATGATCAAAGGATCTATTTTTTTGATATAAAGTAGTCTATATATCTAA
The DNA here is from genome assembly GCA_946474995.1 of Funneliformis geosporum. Classification (NCBI taxonomy): domain Eukaryota; kingdom Fungi; phylum Glomeromycota; class Glomeromycetes; order Glomerales; family Glomeraceae; genus Funneliformis; species Funneliformis geosporum. Next base: position 13,802 of record CAMKVN010002022.1, read on the forward strand.
TGATATATTGCATAACCTAATTTCTTATAAGATATTATAGTATCGTATATCTTGGTTTTGTCTTTGAGATTGTCTTAAGAATAAGGGATAAAACAATTTCCATTCTGATAATTTGTATACGGGTAATCCAGTTATGGGAGGTAATTGAGCTAAATCACTAACTACTATTACATTTAATCCCCCAAATGCGATCGTTTGTTGTTTTATAACTGAAAACATATTTGAAATAAAACTGAAAAGTCTTTTGACATCATTGAAACTTCATCAATAATTATCATATCAATACTTTTTAAAAACATAAAATATTCATTATTGTGAAAAGTTAAAGTTTGAAATCCACTTAATTTTTCGTGAATTCTTAATGCTGAGTAAATTATTTTTCCTTGAATGTTTGTTACAGCAACTCCTATTGGAAGTAAAAGCAAATAATTTGATTTTTTCTTTTTTAAATCATTTATAATTAAATTAATTATAAACGATTTTCCAGTATCAGCTGATCCTGTTATGAAAAAATATGGATATTTATTTTTTTGTTGTATTGGACCTAAGATATTACAAATAATTGAAATTACATTTAGTTGTTTATTTGGAAGGTTTAATGTATTAGATGTGGAGGATTAATTTGCAAAGAATGTAGTTGAATATTAATTAGTGTAGATACAGAATCTGGAATAAAAGGTTCTAGATTATGAATTAGAGTATCTAACAATTGATTAAATTGAGAGTCTAACTTTAATTATTGTGTATGTAAATATTGTTGAGTTATTTGTTGAATGGCTTCATTTAATTCAGGATGTTTGTTTAGCCAATAATCATGATAAGTCGCAAAGTTTGCAAGTAATTCTTCTTCACTTCTACAGGGAGTTTCTAGCAACAGTTTTGATAAAAATATAATTGGTCATCTTGTAATCTTAAATATCGAAATTGAACTAATTTGGAGTAGTTCTTTTAATTATATAATTTCCTAATCTGTTAATGTGAATAGAAGATTGTGTTGTAGGCTGAAAACGAATATTTCATAATTTTGAAAATATTGTGGATATGTTGTTATTAAATTCTTCTTCACATAGTCGGTCAAAATATTTTCAATATAATTTTTCTAATATGGATTATCATTAGTTTCATTGATTAGGTAAATAGGGTGTATTGCTTTAAATCTAGTTGACGGAGGATTAGTGGTAAGATACATAACAGAGGAAGAAGAATCACAAATAGTTTCACCTAGTATCAAAAATATTAATTCTATAGAACCTAATCTTCAGGCAACAACATGTTCTCTAAATTTATCATCTTCTTTAATATTGAAAACGTGAGATAGTTCTAATTTTACTATATATTTTGTCAAATAAAAAGCTAATTTTCAAGAGCTTACATATTAAATATTCATATGTGCATCCCAAATCAATAAAATTTGAGGATGATACAGAACAACCCATTGATCTTCTGGTTTAAGACATTTATAAATGTAAGTTTGAGTTTCATTATTAAAATGAGTACATGAT
>CAMKVN010002023.1:0-15300 GCA_946474995.1 Funneliformis geosporum
TAATTTGATGATCGATTTTGTAGTACTAATTTGATTGACTGTAGATCATCTGTAGATCAATTTTGCAGATCTAATTTTAAGGGTAACACTACTCTCTAAAATCACAACCTTTTCAATTAATTTATTTTAAAGTTTAATAATAATAGAATGAATCATCTAACTTTCACATTAATAGTTTTAACATTTAGAATAAATTTTATTTGAATATCTTTTGAGTCTTTTAAGTTCGCTTGTAATCTTTTTAATTATAATATTAAAGCAGTTTACTAAAAAATATCAGATATATCAATAGTAGTTTATTCTATTGAAAACTTCTTATATATTAAAAAACTACTAACATAATATATTGAAAAAAATTGTTTATTATTATAATAAATTGAATAATGACTTTTGGAATACTTATAAAGATTAATTAGATTTTTTAGTAAATAGTTGTGAATTGCGCTTTTTAAAATACACTTTAACACTTAGTCCTATATCATTTCTTTACTCCTTAATTCTGAATTTTGATTTACTGTGTAATAGTATCTTTATTAAATTCAAACTTTATAAACAAAATTTAAACTTAAATCTATTCAGCAAGTAATTAGAAAATTAAACTATTTTATCTTTGCAAATAATTGACTCAGCATTAAATTATTCAAGATAAACAATTATTTTTAATAGATGCTTTGATAATTCTTCGCTATCATATATTTTTTTAAAAAATAAATTCAAAGTAAAAAATGAAGTAAATAACTACTTCTAAATAGTTGCAGAAACTTCACATGAAAATATAGCTATTCCTAATAATTGAGACCCTTTGTATAAATTTCTTAACAATGTTTATAGCTCTATTTACTGCTGATGAATGGTATAAATCCTCAAGACACTTCCTAATAACAAAATTCCAAAACCTTCAAAAATTTTTAATAAAATGCTTAAACATCTTAACTTGCAGTTGAACAAATTACTTTGATATATCATCTATTATTTAGCCTTTCCAATACTACCTAATAGATGGAATCATACATTTAACTATCCCATTCCAAAGAGAGTATAATCTTAATAACACATGACTAATCACTTTATTAGAATATCCTAGAAAAGCTCTTATTAAACTCTTAATTGAAGACTGTAAACTATTCTAATATAATACAATGTTCTTGAGGGTTGAACTTTGCTGAACTTCCTTTCAAATCAACTTTTGAACCACTTCATATAATTGATAATATCAAGTATTATTCACTAGTCAATAAAAATAACTTATAGGTATTGATGTAAGACATATTAAAAGCTTATGATTGAGTAAACTTATTAATGCTAATTAGATCATTGGAATGAGAATGATTGCAGATTTCTTTTACTTTTATTTGCTTTATCTTTAAATTGTTTAATAATAGATTTAACCAAGTATTTATTCTCTTTGGAAATACTGATCTGTATAGAGTTATCTCTAAAATAGATTAAGGAAAGACTATATTATTGCTACACTTATAATCTACTTTTATGTAGAATCCATAGGTTATACCCTATGCCCATGACAACGGGGGACAAATTTCCTCCGGCCAAAATGATCACTCGCCATAATGTTAATGTTAAAGTTTTTTTTAGAGATTAGAATTTTCCAGCAGAATAATTTTTTTGGTTACCCGCAGCAATTTCGCAACGATTTTTGTTTTAATAAATTTGACCTAATTAAAAAAAGCTTCCATCCTTTCGTTTATAAATATAAACTTACAAGAACCGACGTAAATATTAATAATACATTTTACTATATTATTTTTATTTTTTTTATTGTGAATCATGAATCTGCATCAGTTTTTTTAAATACTTTATTTCAAGATTTTTTTTATTAATAACAGTCAAGAACGTTATTTGAACCACCGGTACTGATTGGTCATCTTCAAAGTTGCGCAAATTTAATTTGATTATAATTTTTGCGATCTCGACGACAATCATTTTTTTTAACCGATCTAAAATATGAAGTGACTGGTCTGAAGAATATACCAAAAAAATTTGTATTATTTTAAATTAAAAAAATTTATTTGTAAAATTTAATAAATATATATTTATAAATCATTACAGGTCTGCTTTCAATATCGTTTAAAAGCTCGTCAGGAAAACATTTTTAGCTATGCGTTTACAACTATTTGATAAAGAAAAGTTCTACAACATTAATTTTGAATTTCTTTAGATCATAGAAATAAATCGAAATCGTATTAACCGCATTCCATATTCTTTTAAAGATCACTAAATGAATCAGTCACACACATAACACAACTTACAAATATTTTTTTTTATTCGTAAATAATAAAAATAATGAAATATAAATCAAAATAATCAAAATCCCATATGATTTACTTCATTAAATATAAATGGTAAGTGTAAGTTTAAAGAAAGTTTCAGAATGATAATGATAAAATGACTTTATTTCCTCATTTCCTCATGATTACAAATATGGCTTAATCAAAGTTAAAGAAAGATTTATTGCTATGCATTCTAGATTTTTAGTAAATTTTTTGTTGTATCAATAAACTTAAATAAAGTAATATTAGTAAGCGTTATCATTTGTTATTCATACAATACAATTTTATCATCACAACACTATTTTAAATTTAAGAAACAATTTTTAAGCAACCACTTCACTAAATCCTTGTATAATTACCACTTATATAGTCACTCCCCACCTATAAGCATATTTTTTTTTATTAATGAACTTGAAAATTCTCTCGTCTATATTAATCATATCACACCAAATTTTTTTGGTACAGAGGGGTGTGGTTGAAATTATTGAATTTTATATAAGATTGCTTGAAAATTCCTTGTCATTATTATATAAAAATCAAATAGAATATTAAAAAAGGCTTTTAAATTTTTTGAATTTTAAACCTTATAGGCGCGTTGTCCAGTGTGAGCTTTTCTACGATTTGACAATTCTTACAATTAACAAAATTTAACTATTGGAAGCCGTTGTCAAGGCTACGATTGGCACAGCAACTGCGGTGCATATCAATATCAAATATGTCTGCTATATCAGATATCAAGTGTCTTATTTATTTTATTTATCTGTTTTTATTTATTATATTTGTTTTATTTATTATTTATTTGTTAAATTTATTATGTCTGCTAGTAAATTGAAACAACGATTAGATCGGGAATTCAATCTAGAGAAAAACAGAGAAAATTGCAAGTCGTAAAAGTTTCTTTCAAAGATTTAATTAGACTATTCTAGTTTGTGATGATAATTCTAAAGAAAAAAACTTGTAATATTCCTAATTAATAAACTTGTTTATTTTACACTTCATAAAGGTTTTGATGCGATAACTATAGCGAATCGTATCATAAATACGAACGATGAACTTTTCTGGAATTGATGATTTAGAAATTCAAAAAAAAGTCATTATCCCTACATAACATTGTTGGGAGATCGATAAAAAAATGAGAATTCATTGGTCTTAGTAGAGCATCACCTTTTCGTTACAAAATCATTAATTGCATTTTTAGCATTTGATTCTTAGTAAAATCTAACGAAAACATCTGGAAGACGTCTAAATTACAAAGTAGTACCACATTTTTTGGATAACCAAACAATTTATAATACGTCATCGTTCGTCTAAACTTAATTTTGGCTTAGCATCATCATATATAAATATGTTTTTATCTTTTAAATTCTTAATTAACAAAGAAAAAAAAATAAAAAACAAATAAAAAAGGTCTGAAATATTCCCATCGCTTTCTCTAACGCATGAATAATCTTAATTTGACACGAAAATCTAGCAAAGTTTCCAGAAACCTTCTTGTAAATGCCAAATTGCCTATTTGTTCGCAGTACTTCTGAGTATCTAGGTTTGCAACAGCTTCATCCAAAAGTTAAAGACTAGTTAAATGGGAGATGACGAGGCATTTTATAAAGCTATTTCGAAAAAAAAATTCAATTGGTTTAAAAGTTCATGTTATTTGCATAATGTTTTAATCGTACTTCAGCAAATTAATATTAATTTGCTTAAATAAGAGTCTAAAATCGTTTATATTTAAAATTAATGAATTAATGTAGACACTAGGCCATAGAGATTTTGAAAAAGATTTTGAAATAGAAATATTATCTTAACGTTTTTGAAGTTTATTGTTATTAATGAAATAATTATGTCAATTTGGCCGCAAGAAATGAAATTAAAAATACACATTTTTCGTACTTCTGAACGTTTGAACCCGAAAAACGCATAAAATATGTTTAGTTGTTACACCAATAAAGGATGAAAACGAAGCTGAATTAGATATCTATTTTTCAAAAATATCAAAATTATGAAAATGCAAATTTTTTATTGATAATATAATTTTTCTTGGCAAGTCCTTTTTTAATAAATAAATATTTTTGTTGTTAAATTGTTAAAATTATGATCAGAAAATCGAAGCGTCGTAAATATAATCGAATTATCGATACATAAACCGAATCTTTGAACCAATACTCGACTCGTGAAACAATTAATCGCGATTAATCGATTTCATCTTTTTAATCCAATATCTATCGTATTGTAAGTTCAAAATTTTAATAATTCACAACATTATGCAAAAATTCCCATATAATTTTATAAATTGGATAACTATAAGGCGAATTCTTCAAAGAAACGATATCCTTTAAATTTACGACAATGCAGAGATTCTTAAATGTCGAATTCTCTTACGAGAACTGATTAATAAAGCGAGATCTTATTCTACAGTCTAGGAAGGAATAGGAAAATCAATAAGTTTCGGTAGAGGCGCAGCATTTTTTTTAATTTTTTTAATTACTTTGCGATTTTCGATCGCAGTAATCAAAGTTTCTTTATTTTATTTATTTTAAGGAATCTTTTTCGAATATAAATACTTTGGAAGGAGTGTTTTATTTTGTTTTCATTTTTTTTGATCATTTTGTTATTTTTTATTCAAAAGCGATAAATTTTTTAAATTTTTTACTTTCCGTTTTGTTCTTTTAATATGGTTATTCTTATTTATTCCTTCACATTTAGGTTTGCTCGCTTTGGAAAGGCATAGGATAGATTTTTTTATTTTGTTTATCGACTTTTTCTGCATATTTTCTTGATCATTCCGTTAATAATTTCTAAATCTTTAAATATTCTATATATATAATTTTATTTATTCATTTTTTTGCGATCAATTCGGTTTTGGTAGAATCGATTCCAATACCTAGTACGATGGGTTGGGTTTAAAAATATATTTCTCGAAAAATATAATAATGCTGCGTACAAAATAGCCTTGCGAATAATATTCCAATTGGTTTAAAGTGCTCATTTATGCAAAGACTGTGCTGTGCCTTCCGCAGTATTAGTCACGTTGAACAAAATTATGTGATCTTGCTACGTAGAACAAAGGTCGATCATAATCTATTTGGAATAAAACACGGAGCTTTATTCCCGTTAAACTTTCTTTTTTTGAATAATTTCTATTTCATTGCATTGTGTCCTCAATTCGTATGGAATTAGTTAACAATGCATATACTAGAGCATTTGCGTTAACCGACTATAACATTTACAAAGACATAGACAAACGTCATGAATTTAGACAACAAACAATTTACGCTGACGAATCTCTCACAAACGAGGAAAAATCAGAGGCAATACGATTATTAAGTCAGGGTTTTGACTACAATAAAATTGCTCTTAATCAAGGAATGAAAAGAGTTTGTGAAAATTGCAAACAAGAATGTTTAGCAATAACATATTGCGAACATTGTATTCGAAATTATTTAAAATTAAAATTTTCAGAATGGACATCGGGAAATAATGAAATTGATAATTTAATAAAGAGATGTCAGATGGTAACAATTCAAACTTTTAGCATAGTTGAATGGATCCCATTCGATAAATTGCAAAATATCAAATATTTAACTAAAGGTGGATGTTCAGAAATATATACGGCAGATTGGATTGATGGAGGTTATAACAAATGAGATTCTATCAAAAAAATATTAATAAGGTATGGAAGACAAAAAGTCATACTTAAAAGATTAGAAAACGTCGAAAGTGCTAATAGAAGTTGGTTTGAGGAAGTATGTAATTTTAAAAGTATTAATAATTGTTGGTTATATATATATATATTAAAAAAGAAAGGAAGTAACTAATCAATCGAATTCTTATTTATAGGCTGAATCTCAATTAATATTGAGCAGCAAATGGGGGGATAGTTTCGCTCCATCTTATGGTCTTACTCAAGATCCACAAAATAAAGATTATTTTCTTGTAATGCACTTATTCAACATAGATTTAAGAAAATATTTACAACAAAATCATACCCAACTTACATTGAAACAAAGAATCAACATAATTGAAAACATAATCTATGCAGTTTTACGTCTACATCATGAAAATTCTATTCATAGAGATTTGCATTCAGGAAATATATTATATTCTGAATATAGTGGACATTGGTATATTAGTGATTTTGGATTTTGTGGACCTGCTGATAAACCATTAGAAAGTATATATGGAAATCTTCCTTATATAGCACCTGAAGTTATTAATGGAAAAGGATATACTTTTGCATCAGATATTTATAGTATCGGTATGCTCATGTGGGAGATTTTATCTGGACAACCACCTTTTGCTAATTATGACCATGAATATGAACTTGCAATAAATCTAATTAAAGGAATAAGACCACCAATCGTACAAGGAACTCCAATAGAATATAAAAATTTAATGATTAAGTGTTGGGATGCTGATCCATTAAAGAGACCCAATATTAAAAACCTTAATGATAAAATTACAGAAATACTAAAATCATATTATCAAAATGAAAATGAAGAACAAAACATTAATTTTGACAAGACAAATTCAAATGCAAAACCGGAACCTAATATAAATTTAAACTCTAATGGTTCATTAGTCAGAACATTTAGTAAACTTCACACTTTTAAGGATTTACCTGAACCAAGAAATGCCACTGAAGGTAAACTATTATATTTATTTATTATGTTCATTATTAAATGAAATTTAAATTTTTTTATTTTTTAATTTACAGAAGAGCAAGAAGGTAGTTATTTAAATTTTTTAAATATTAAAGTTTAATTTAATATTAATTTGATATTACTTTTTTTTTAAAAAAAGCTTACGATAGCATGCATTACAGTCTTAATATTTCAAATAGTAAGTATTACTTGTTTATATGTAATCATAAGAAATTTATTAATTAATTTGACTACCATAAAAAAAATAAAAAACCCTAAAGATTATGCAGACATGAACGTGTCTACATCAATGACTGGTAAGAATATATTTTGTTTTAAAATTACGTTATTTGATTTAATAATTTAAGAATTTATATAATTAATATTTACAGATATGAATATTGGCAAATCTAATAGGAATCCATTTAACTTCAAAATGGTAATGAGTCATTTCGTTATTATTAAGCTTTTTAAATAATGTCTTTATAATTTTTTTTTTTTTACTTTAATTAGAAAATCAAGAAGATTTTAAAATTTAAATCAAACAAAGATAAAGCTTATTAATGGCAAAGGTAAGTAATAATTTGTAGAGTTTATTTAATTCTTAATGTTTCTAACACTATATGCTTATTTTAGGAGTTAATCATACAAATGATAAATTGGAACGCATTATAGGCATAGCGAGCGATGTAAGAAATTGATAAATCTAATTATTTATTTCTAAAATTATAATATAATGATTAGATGATGATGAATATATAATAATTCAAATTCTCATTCAGAAGATCAAGATAATTTAGCAAATTCCTAAGATAACATTATTTTTAAAGTTTAAGTATTAAACAAAAATAATTTATTACAATGTTGAAAATTACTTATAGACTAGAAGTTTAAATCGGTAACTAAAAAAGGTCGTTTTTTTTTATTTTTTATACATATTTATTTGTACATAAGGTTATATAGTAGCAATTATTTTATTTGTCAATATACCTTAGATTTAATTAATAAATATAACTAATCAATTAAAGTACATAATAATTTATAAAAAAATACATCTTATTAATTAAGTAAACAAGAATTGTATGTAATAGAATGAAGATGAAAGTTATTATTAAGCAAAATATTTCATCACAGTTCCTTTGTCACTGAATTCTTTAATACCCATTTTGTGAAAATTTATTAGTTTGTGTTAATCATACCGGTTTTCCTTTATATATCGACCAATTATTTTTTATTTCGAGTTGTTGATGTTTCAACTAAATTCAAACAAATTGAAACTAACGCCCAAGTAAATAATAAAAAAATAAACTCTTATAGTTAGTTTAGTTTATGTATGTTATATACAAATATAATAATAACGTAAAGTTTAAATAAACTAAAATCGGTTATTTTTTAAGCTTTGTTGTGGTTGATACATAACATTACTATATTTCTATTTCGTTTTTCTGATAATAGTTTGTATCCATAACAATTCAAGAGATCATTAATTTTTATGAGTAATTCCACCATTATGGTTTTAAATTAACGATAATGCAGAATTCAACAATACCCATATTTAAAAAACAATACTACAATATGTTCTAATTCGCAACGGGATAGCAAATTTTATTCTAAATAATGAGGTTTATTCATTAGAAACTTTGTTACAAAGATATAAATGATAAAAAGTGATCGAACTGACAATAATAATAATAATAATAAAAGAATACAACCTGAAAGAAATTATTTATAAAAAGAAAAAATATATTTTAATCATAAAAATCATATAAAAAAAAGAGTAATTAATGATATATTCAGAAAAACTTTCCATGGATTCAGCATGATCGAAAACAAACGAAAAGAAAGGGCATCAATTTTTTTTGGAAAAGAATAGAAATAGTTAGATCTCTGCACTCTGAAGTGGCAGAACCCAGATCTTAACAGAAAGATTAAAAATAAAGAATAATTATTATAAAAAATAAAAAATAATTTAAAATAATACTCCTTATATTTGCAGAAATCATCCGACCCAAAGAGGAAACTTAGAAACCATTTCCATTTTTAAAGCGATCGCCTGGTTTCTTCATTTCAAAAATAAAAGAAAGAACAATCAAGTTTTTATTTTCTCTAACCTGATTTAGATAGGAAGGATAAAAATTAAGCAAATGGTACAAGCTTTTCTTTATTCCTTTCTCAATGTTCTTAATGTTAATAAGGAAAAATGGTTCGATTATAGAAAATCTGCAATTAAATTTTTTTGTAAACATGCCAATTATAGATTATATTTATAGAAAGAATAAACCTTATCATGAATGAATTCAATTTGTCAATAAAGTTTATTTGTTATTCAAAGATCAAAGATCAAGCAGGAGCCAATCTGATGTTGTGTTGAAAATTAAGTTTGAAATAGTGTAGAAATATTCCCTTTTTTATTTACAAATATTATGCTTTTTGAGGAAAGTTCCTTATGGAAATCTTTGGTTTGTTTACTGATACTCCCTTCACATTTTTTATCAACGAGTTCCTTAAAATTATTTCATTATGTTTTTAAGTCAATAGCACAAAAGCAGCAAAATATTTATAATCAAGTCTATGAAACTGGTAGAAATACTAATTAATATAATATAATACGATTTTCAGATGTAACATTCTAGAAAGTGATAACTAAAGTTAAAATTTTAACACTATGAGCGAATTCATTAAAGGGTAAAATAGTAATTACAATTAAATTACCTTATCGATAATATGAACAAGTGATTTATTAATTAACTTTTTCCTATATCTCTTTCACTCGCTCAAACGAATTACAGCCTTGAGAAAATGTGTAGTCGAGAAGAATTTTCATATATAATAAAGTTGAAGAATTTTGCACCGTCTATGAAAGATTGGAAATTTGTGTTATTCTTTGATTTTTCATTGGTGTTGAACGATTTGCATCACATGATCAATGCAATTGCTCTTTTTGTCATTTTAACATTCGACAATAGAGAATTTTTATTTACCACCTATCTCCAATTTGTTTTATTAATAATCATATAATAATATTGCGGCGTAATTCTTAACCAACAGGGCATGAACACCTCCTTTAATAAATTAATAATTTAAAAAATATCAGTACTTACTCTTCGGAGTTAAATGTTGATCGTCGCGAAATTAATACGGCTATTAAAATTATCTAACTAAAGGGAATATCGGGGAATTTCTATATAATTATTAAAATGTATCTGATGTAAAACCGACTCTTAAACCCAAGTATTAGGTCATCGGTCAACTTGTCCAGTGGTCAATTTGACCTATGTCGATCTTCTAAATCTCAGATCAACTTGCACTAACTATCTTCCCAAAAGTCTCCCGAGGAGTTGCGACCGGAATTAATAACAATACAACAATCTTTATTAAAAATAATTAATACATCGTATGCGTAATTTATTAACTAATCATTGTAACAATACCATGTATTCGAAAAGTACTAGATAAGTAACTTTTATAATATAAGTGATCGTTTGAGACAAAAATGCATCAATTAGATAACTTTAAAAGGAATATGAAGAGGTCATTTGTAAAAGAGAACGTTGAAAACTTCTTTTATGTTGAACTAAAAGCATGTTCGATTAAATAAAAGAAGTTAAGAGTCAACCCAGTAGTATATTTATGCGGTTTTCGGAATGTTGATATAAAGATTTTTCGGAAAAGTTGCAAAAAATCGCCGATAAAAAACTCAAGCCTGATTTTACATGACAAGTAATTCATCAAATTGGTCATAATATTTTTATTATTCACTTTAAAATTTGATATTATAGAAGTACTCACATAAAATAAAATTTTAATAAATTCAACTAATTTATTTCATGCGTAACAGTTCTATAATACACAGTAAGTAAATATAATATTATTGTGATTACAGCAAAATTCATAATGTGCAGGACATTCGGCAAATTTGTTGCCAATAACTTATCGGGTTGTCGGGTTTATCGGCATAACAAAAAAAATACAAAATAAACGTGACATTCATAATATAATAAACATTGTAATAGCCAATCGTGATGCATTATTATACATAAAATTTTAAGTTTCACGTTTCTTTTTTTTTATACTAATGTTTACATAATGCCTAAATTAAAAACTAAATGAACATTTTCTCTGGTCTGGTTAATAGTTGAAAAAAGTTGGAAGGTTTATCATATAGAAGAATAGCAGGACAACTTATCATTAGTAAATCTTCTGTTTCTAGGACTTTTTTACAATTTCAAAAATATGGATGTGTTGTGTGGTAAATTTGTCACATTTAGAACTAGAATGGCTAAGCATTTGATGTATTAAATTATTTTTAATAAAGTGCTTAATAAAGTTAGTGATTTACATGAGATTTGAAGATCAGCATAGGCCAAATTGACCACCCGTGGTGACCAATATCAGCTGGCCAAAAGTTTCTGACTGATTTTGACTGATTTTGACTGACCGGTTGACCAAACAATTTTTAATTATAAAACCAAGAATTCTTTGCATTTAATTAACAATCATTTTAGTGATGTAATTTTTTATAAATAAAAATTTTAATTTATGTTTAAAAAATAGATCGCGATAATGCTGCATAACTAAATATGAATACAACTTAATATGCAATCAAGTTACCCAAAAAGAAATAAGTAAAATATATAAAAAATCAGAAGTTTTAGCAAATGCTATGTTAGCATTATTTAAAGATAAATTAAATTATCATAGAATTTATATTATTATTAAATGTGTCGGTCAACCTGTCAGTATAACCGGTCGGTCAACCAGTCGGTCGGTCAAAGGCAATTGCCGACTGTTACCATCCCTAAATGTGACCATAATTATGCGACTTTTATTAGCGAACAGGTATTTTATTTAAATTTTATCTTATTATAAAAAATTTTATACTTTCATAATATACTTTTTATAAATGCATACACTATATAAAATGCGCGATTTTGCTCAATTCCAAGGGCGTGAGTTTATAGAGAGTTGACTGGTTATTAATAATAATATTAATAACAATAATAAAATAAAAATAATAATTTGAATTTGCAAAATAAAGATTTTTTTATTTAAATAAAATTAAAGTAATTGTTTAATTACAAAGGTTGTAACTTATTATAAAAAATAAATTTTATAGCTTTCTTTAAATAATTATATAACTCTACTTTAAATTTAACTAGATATAAGTTTAATAGTCTAATAAAATTTGGAATTCCAATAGTCCAATAGTCCAAAAGGCCATCACTGACTGGTGAACATACAACTTCGATGCGATGGTCCCATATTTAGCAAAAGAAGTATTTAATTTACAAATAATTTGAAAACAAATCAGAATTGGTGTAGGAAATTGCTGCCTTATAATTATGCGAAATGTCTAACAACACTTCCAATATTGATTGTTGATTACCATGATTTTATCGTGCCTCATAGGTTAGAATGTAATCTTTGTTATAATTTTGTTTTATTGATTGGTTATGGAAAATTTCATAAGACCACACATTGGGTTTTCTGGCAAAAGTTGCTTCATACGCTATTTTTCTTACACATTACAGAGACTCTATGGAACGTTTAGCGAAAATGTTAGCGCCTTTAAAAAGGCATTAGATTCATTCATTGGATGTTTACTATCAAGGTCAATCTCTGCAATTGAAGTATTACATTTTTCAAGGATCCAAGTGGAAAAAAAATAATTTAAATACTTACGAAAATAAATTACTTTTTCTTGTTGAACAAAGTGACAATAATGATAATAACATTGACAATACCCTCAATCATCTTGTGAAATTTATGCGACAATACGGAAGAGAAGCGCATTAAACTTTTGCTGATTTGAATATTGCGTCTAAACTTTTCGATAGGAGAGTGGAAATGGTTATTATGGAACTTTTAGAAGATGAATATTAAATATTAACTTCGCATGACCCAAGTCATAAATGCTGTCAAAAAACAGGTACAAAGATGTTGACTTAATATGTTTTGCCATTTTTTGTAGGAAGAAAAACAGAGTTGACGTTGATCCGGTAGAATTCAACAAAGCACAACCATCTATCGATCATTTCTTAATTCTGAAATTTTAGGCACCAAGATTCTTGTTTGGGCGCAAGATTCGGCGAAAACACGTCAAAAATGTGTTACTGGAAAGCTTAATTCTAATGATTTCATAAGCAGTCTATAAAGTAGATATAGTAGTGTAGCTAATGTTATATAAAGCTTCTAGCTGCTATTAGGGTGTCTGTTGATCTTTTTTTTTGCAATTTTAGCATAACCAACATTGATTAGTTTCTAACTTTCACTTAAAAAAAATGTTTACACATCACATATACTTGTTAAATATCGAGAAAATTATATTTTACGAAAAAAAGTGTTTATGGTTCTATTTTCAATATAGAGTTGATAATGAAAGGAAGACTCCCTATCTGTTAGTTAAATTTGAACTATCAGAAAGGTCTGAAATATCTGTTAGAAAAGATAAAATATGATCGTTTGGAAAATGCTTATTGTCAAATGTTTATATTAATAGTTCAGACGTTCTGAATTAGCAACTGCAAAGTATTAATTTATGAAGGAAATGTATACATCATATAATACTATACAAAATCTTAATAGATAGTTAAGTTTACGACTTCTAATTTGCGAAGAAAGTAAATATGGGCAAATAGCGTTCTGATTATTCGAAATTTGTGCTTAAAAGATTTACATAGCAAACAAAAAAAAAAAATAGTAAAACTTATCATAATTATTTATAAACTGTCAAAGATAGTAATTTACCTACTCTGCAAGTTAAAAATTGACACTCGTCGTCTAAATTAATATTTATGTTTTTTGCAAAAATTAAAATAAATCTCTTTTTTAGAAAAAATCTGGAATTTGTCTGTCTTAAATTTTTCATATCGTTCTGGAATTTAGTAATAAAAAATTCCGGACCTTTTAAGGACAGATTCTGGACATCAATATTTAATAGAGAATTTTTATTAATTGTATAACTTCTAATTTTTAGGTCGAACTACAGGACTATTTATAATAAAAATTCAAATCTAACATTAATATATAGATAAGACGGTCGATAGGTTTGGCTTCATTTATTTCATGGGAGTTAGAAATACCATGGTTTTATTCTTTGGGAAAAACCATATTATTACTAACTCCCCATGAAATCCATAGGAGCGTCTCACTCATGATTCATATGCGAAAAAATTATGATGAATAGTAGACATGAGTTACACTTACACGACAGGAGATTAAGTATAAAATGGCAAGCTTCTCTTCTTTAAATCGTAAGAGAATTTTCTATCTTTGAAAGAATTCACACATTTATTAGAATAATTAAAAATGGTCACTGAAAGAACTAAAAGTTTCCAAAATTTATCATTACTAATATAAACTACGATAAATAATTTTTTAATAATGTGATTTCAGTAAGCCAGGTCAGAAGACATAGTAAATCATATGATCTGTAATGTGATTTTACTGGAAACGCTCATTAACTAATTAGGTATAATTTCTTGACTAACTTAGTAGCACAAAATGCTTAATTTTCAATTACAGTAGAAGTTTTATCAATTTCAAAATTTTAATTCGATAATAATCAAGTAGAATGTCTTAAAATAACTATTAAGAACAATAGTACAATGGAATGGTTTTGTCCATTGATGCTCCTTTTTCAAATAACATCTAGCTCTAATTAGCTAAAAGTCTCTTGCCTATATTTTTGTGTAACATTAATCCAGTAGTATTCAAATGGGGTAAGTGCTGACAAATAGTAAAAAAAATTTTTTTAATTTAATAATTAATGTTCTGATCAAATGATGAAAGTCACTAATTTACTTAGGAAAAACTTTTGAAAAAGTTTTATTTGGTCCTTTTTTTCAGCACTCATCCTAAACCTTCTTGAATATACTTCAATTAATAAATAACAAATAACAAATATATAAATAATACATTTAAGAAATTAATAATTATTTCCTTCCGTACAATTTAATTACGGCTTTATTAATTAAATAATATATAATTTTTTTCTATAGATAAGACTATAATTATAAAATAAAGGTGACTTTATTTTTTTAAAAAATAAAATTTTCATTTGGATACTAAAGTTTGCCGAAAAAAGTAATTTAGAAATAAAACTCTGATTGTTTCGTTAGTTTTCTTTGCTACACGATTCTTTATCGCATTTATCAAGCGTTTAAAAATTTAATTTAAAACAATAAACAGGTTTGGCATCGTTAATGCTCTATCAAGGATGAAATTTTGCGCTGATACCGGACCTCGTAAAAGTTACTGCGCCATAAAGATCTACATTAATTAGCGTAATTAACTTTAACAACATTTACAACATTTTTAACATAGTCAACTTCTTCAACTTATTTATATTTATTATTTTATTTATTATCTTTATC
>CAMKVN010002024.1:0-15299 GCA_946474995.1 Funneliformis geosporum
AAAATTAATTCCAGTAACTTCTGTAGATCATTTAATAATTCTTTGTAGATCAACTTTTCAATAGTGAATTTTTGGCCGGTAACAATGTAGATATTTATCTCATTATTTTCTTTTTAGCAAAATAGCTCATATTTATTATGGTTAAAATAAACAACAAGAAATCTCCCTTTACTCGTTATAGAGCTTTAATTCGTCAAAAAGAATATAATAGTCAAAGAGTTTTTGAAGGTGAGATGGGTAGACTTAAGAATGGTCCTAAATTGGGTAACTGGATATATGGAATGCATCTTAGCACAGGCTTTGCCTGAGCTTGATGGAATATACAACCTATCTGTCGTCTGAAGGAGTGTGACAGTATGTTCGACCTCACTTAGTTTGACTGCAGCATTCTAACATTTTTGCATAAAGCATAGGTTTTCGTCAAGATACTTCTTTGGTAGAGACTCGTCAGAAAAATTTGGAATTATGTCAAGAAAACTTGGATATGAAAGTGATGGTGAAAATGGTTGTGAAAGTGGTGAATGTGGTGGTGAAATTGGTGGTGAAATTGGTAGTGTAAATGGTATTTATAACTGTGTTTAAATAATATTAAAAATAGTTCAGTATATAAAATTGCAGTTGCTTTATAACTAAGCTGTATATGAGAATATTTGATGAATTTTTATTTAATGGATTTTTATTAACTCTAATTTCGAATTAATAATTTTGTTGAAAATAAGTGGTCTTTCCATACTTCCAAATCCAGAACAAAACAAGCAAAAAAAGTAAAGGTATAAGACGAAATGCAAAGCAAAAGGCTGAGTACGGGGAAATTTAAAAAAAAAGTAATATTGATTTCATATGATTTTGCGCTTCATTGCTGCGCATCTCAAATTTCTATTTTTGATTGGTTGAAATAAGTAATTATCTGATTGGGTTGATTATTGATTGTGGCGTAGATATGTGGCGAGTCACGTGATTCGGCGTAACCTGACACACATTTTAGTGACACTGGTAAAAAATTTGATATAACTATATTTTTTCTTTACATGCATAGTAAAATTCAAAAAGAAAAAAAAATTGACATTTAAATTAACAAACATTTCCGTTGATTTATAATAAATAAAATAAATAAATGTCCCCAAAATTTAAATTCCATAAGTCGCAATATATTGGATAATAATGAAAGTCATTGCGTAAGAAATTTCCAAATTACTACTTTATAGAAAATCCTCAGGTAAAATCTATATAAGCATATTGGAAACCAGATAATTCAACTTATAATAAAACACCATTATTAAATAAAAAGAATGTGAATTATGAAATATTATATATACTAAAGTGTTTATTAATGAAAAAAAGGGAAATATGAAGGTCAGACACTAAATAAATGTAGTAATGTGTGATATGTTAATGATAAATTAAAAACTCTTTCTGTGAATAATGTCGGGATCTTCTTGGAATTCCTCAGCCGAAACCCACATCTATTAAAAATAATATCATCGTTAATTGTTGATTCTTGAAAAAAAGTCGTCGCTGTAAGCAGAAACTTCTTTTTTTAAAAAATGCGAACCTTTTTAAATGTACTCAAAGCTGCCAATATAGAACCACCAATCCATGTACTATATTTTCTTTCTGGTGGTGCAAAAATCTTAATCTTAATGTCCTTGACTGCCAATTTTCTTATTTCACTCAACAACCTTGTACCGAAATCTTTTTTAAACAAAGAGGTTAATTTCACATTAAATATATCAGAGAATTTTTTTTCTCCCATTAAAAATATATATATATGTGTAATAAAGGTTACCTTTATAAAGTGTCGAACCACCGGATAAGACAACGTTGGCAAACAAATTTTTCCTTAAATCTAAATCTGTACGATTAATTGAATCGACGACAACTTGATGAATACCGGCATACTCAAGTCCGATCAATTCGGGATTAAATAAAATTTCTGGAGCCTTGAATCTTTCAGATCCCAACTATTAAATAAATAAAAATATTAAAACAATTGATATTAATCTCAATTTAAACATACGAAATAAATTCCTTACCTTAACAACGTTGCCATCGGGCAAAGGAAAGTCATCAAATTTTCCATTCGTATCCTTTTCTTCCTTAATTGGAGATAATGCAATATAACAAGTCTTCTCTTTGATAATACGGACAACTTCTTTTTCAGCAGTTGTTGTAAATTTATAACCTGATTTACGAAGTAGTAACTGCAAATATTCTGTGACATCCCTATAAGAACGAGAATAGTTTAAAATTAATATTAAAAATTTTAAAAATAACGTATGAGATATCTTAGATATATACCTTCCGGCGATATCGACTCGACGAATAGCGTTAGGAAGAGCGAATCCTTCGTAAACCGGTACAGCGTGAGTTACACCATCACCTGAATCGAGAACGATACCAGTGGTTCGTCCAGATGAATAACTAGGAATGAACAAATAACAATTACAACACAGTTTAAATATATTTTCTAATTGATCGATTCATTATTCTTATGCTTACAGACTCAACACTGCTTGAATCGATGCGAATAAAGCTGGAACATTAAATGTCTCAAAAAACATTTGAGCAGCTTGTTCTCTATTATTTCTAGGGTTAAGTGGTGCCTCAGTCAAAAGTACTGGATGCTATTAAGAGAGAATCAATCTTAAATATCATAATTAAGAGTGATAAAATGAAGTTTACAGAACACGTGAATGTTTTTATACATACCTCTTCAGACGCAGTTTTTAATTCTTCCTCGTAAATATGTTTCCATATACGTTCCATATCATCCCAATCAGACACAATACCATGTTCAATAGGGTATCTTATTTTGAGAAGGCCTCGTAATTCTTGAGCTTTACGCCCAATAAAAAGATCACCTTCCACTCCACCCGCCATGATTCGAACGTGTTTAGGTCGTCCAACGCTATTTATTTTTTTTTATCCAAAACTTATTAGTGGGTAGACTTAATAAATACGACCGATGTATAAAGTAGAGTACTCACTATGAAGGGAAAAAACATTTTGGTTGGTCATCACCAGCAAACCCGGCTTTAATGACACCTGACCCCTAAAAATAAAAAAGATATTAGTAGTTGTTGGTGTAAAGTGAAAGGGTAAACAAAAAAAAAATACATACATTATCGATGACAACAGGCTGATTAGTCAAAACGTCCTCATATTCCATCATTCTAGTAATATGTATGTTCAGTAGTAAATTACGATAATAACCGACGTTGAGAGAACACTTCAGTTTTTTGATGAAGTCTGCTGATTTTGTTAAGGTAGCAACTCATGTAACCGCTGATCTGGTTGTTGAATAACACATGTTGTGCAGACTAATTTAACCAATCATAAATGATGTGCAAACTGCGCCAAACATTATCGATTGATTTTAAAATTTCCGAAAATTTCCGTGAATTTCAGTGTGTTTTGTCACATAATTTTTTTGGCGTCATTTCATTGTTTTTTTTTTTTTTTTTTTTTTTTTTTTTTTTTGTTTGTAATTTATTATAAAAAAAAATTCAAATTGAAATGCCTTCTCCACCAAAACCTTGGGAAAGAACTGGAACGGCCACGAGGACTGCAACAAACGGTGGATCGCCATTAATAAATACGACGACACAACAAACTTTAGCTGGTACATCAACAACTTCTAACATACCTCCTGCTGTTCCAGCAAGACCTTCCACAATGTCTTCCGGATTCGCGAACAGAGGTAAATGATTTAAATGATTTAACAAATTTTTGCTTCATTGAATAGATCTTTGAATTAAATTCAAAAATATCAAAACTCAGTATCTTTATTTTATTTTTTAACATAAAAAGGTTATAATTCTTATGGTCCAGGTGGGGCGGGGGCGTATGGTGGTACGACTAGCGGAGGATATAGTCCGTATACAAATAATTATGGATCATATGGAGGAGGATATGGGACACCGTATAGCCGCTACGGATCATCAACGTATTCTCCATATAACCGATACAGCGGCTATAATTCCTATAATTCATATGGTGGATCTTATGGTTCATATGGTTCGTACGGTTCGCCATATAATCGGTTTGGGTATATGATGGGACCAGGTGGTCCGGGTGTAGGTCCGGGTGGACCGGGTGGACCTGAAGAGATGTCATTAACTCAAAGGATGGAAGCGAACACAGCAGCAGGATTTCATATGATAGAATCCGTGGTAGGAGCATTTGGTGGATTTTCCCAAATGTTGGAATCTACATTCTTTGCAACACATTCATCATTTATGGCAATGGTCGGTGTAGTAGAGCAATTTGGGAACCTGCGTAATTACTTGGGACAAGTATTAAGTGTATTCGCCTTAATTAGATGGATACGACATTTGTGGTATAAGATTACGGGAAAAAGACCTCCAGTTAATCCAGGTGAATTAACTCCGGGTAATTTTCAACAATATCAAGAAGTTTCA
This sequence comes from Funneliformis geosporum, assembly GCA_946474995.1. Lineage (NCBI taxonomy): Eukaryota > Fungi > Glomeromycota > Glomeromycetes > Glomerales > Glomeraceae > Funneliformis > Funneliformis geosporum. The sequence goes on from CAMKVN010002024.1 coordinate 4,422, forward strand.
AAACTTTCTCGTCGCCCTATATTATTTTTTGTACTCGCAGTGTTCGGTGTACCTTATTTAATGCACAGGTTTATTCAAGTTATATCAAGAAGGCGTCAAGAACAACAATTATTAGATGGTAGTATACCACCTGAGGGTGCTGGTAATAATTCGGAAATTATTACCACTCCTGTATCTCAAACAAATTCTTCTCAACCACAAAACTTTGAATTTTGTAGAGCTATTTATGATTTTAAAGGCGAACCAAATGTTGAATTAAGTTTTATTAAAGGTGATATCATCGCCATTTTAAGTAAAACGGATTTATGGGGAAATCCTTCACAATGGTGGAGAGGCAGATTAAGAAATGGTGAACAGGGAATGTTTCCATCAAATTATATTGAAATAATTAATAAAGGGGGAAATGCTGAAAGCGGCAAAGATATACAAGGATTATTACCTTCCTCCAATAATTATAATAATTATGATGATAAAAATAATGTAAACATTAATAATGAGGAGGGGAAATTGAATGTTGAAGAATTCGAAAATAATTTGAGAACCACTTCCTCTTGATATGATTGACGATATTTAATTCTTTTTATTTCCCTCAAAGACATTCAAATTATATACATTTTTTATTATATACACAGGATACAAATATGTAATTATAGTAATGATACTGCTTTTATACAATATATCTTAAAATGTACTAAAAATAATAAATAAAATTTTCTAGGCTTTGACATAATCGAATAACAGTTTCTTGGACCTTTATTATTACAATGATTGATTTATACAAATTTATCTTGACGGTTAAGAATGATTCGTTTTCATTTGACTTGTCAATAAATAATCCTAATCCCAAATAAAACTTATTATGATTTTAATGCACAATCATCTTGTAATTGAAGGAGTCTCCAAAAGATCCTTAAAATCAAGTAAATGTATAGATTGTCCCATATTTGGATTTATTGCAATCTTTTCAATAAATCCCGCTAAATAAAAAAAAAATTAATATTTACCGATTTGAAATTTTAAAGGAAAAAATTATTATTAAAAATAATCACTTATCATACCTTTTTTACTACTTTTAATACCTTGATCTTTACCAATTCTATCTATCTCTCTCAAAACAACTTGAATATTATCTGTATTTGCTATAAATTAGATTTTGACCTAAAAAATATTTAAAATCATTAAGCGGATAAAAATATTAACCTTGTATTTCCTTGGTAGACCAAGAAACCTTTCCAATTCCTGTAAAAAAAAAAAAAAAAAAAATTTAATAATATAATAAAGAAAAGATAATAAAAATAAGAAAAGGTATTAAAGTACCTAAACCAAGTTGATCCTCAACTTACCAGTATGAACCCAACCAAGTTTATCACTATTAAAACTATGTTTATCGTCCATTCTTTGTATAGTACCAGCAATATCATCGGTAACTGTACCCCTTTTTGCCATAGGCATTAACATTTTTGGTCCTAAGATTCTAGCAATTTTTGTTACTGAAGGATATAACTCCGGTGTTGATAAACATTTATCAATATTTCCAATATTAAAAGTTCCTTCCGTAATCTATCATTTAGATTATTTTGAATAACAAATCATCCCCTTGAATGGAAAAAAAATTTTTTTTTTGGAAATATTAATACCTCCGCGATTAATTCTTCGGCACCAACTACATGTGCTCCAGCAGCCTTGGCTTCTTCCGCTTTCGTACCCTATAATTTTTTTTAAAAAAAAAAAAATCTGAGGAAATGTTCTATCAGATAAACTATTATGTACAAAGTTCATTCACCTTTGCGAAAACCATCCATGATACTTTTTTAGCTATCGATTTTGGTAAAGATATAGAGCCTCTAATTGGCGCCTTTCCCTTTTCTAATTTAGTTTTTACGTGTAATTCTAAAGTCCTATTCGGATAAGTTGTTTCATGTGCCTGATTATGATTTAGAGAAAAGAACTTTTTAAAAAAAGATTATATTTAAATTAAAACGTATCAAGATTTGTTTTATACCTTGAGTACATTAACTGCATCAACTAAAGGAATGGCCGTTGCTGTCATGATCTTTTCTTTTTTCCTTTTCTTTGATTTGGAAGCATACTCTCTTACTTGTGGACGTGACTAAAAAAAATGTATAAAATATTTATCTAAAGGTCATTTTACCAATAGTTTTTTTTTTATTTGTCAACTCACCACTATAATACATTCTGAGAAGCAAAATGGCTTAACATTTATAAAAGAATTTTTTACAGTGATAAAATTTGACCGTGGAAAGCATAATTTTAAATACATATTTTGGTGGAAGAGTTTTAAATCGGGATTCGATTTATTCAATCATTTGACCGCGAATTTTGGCCGATCGCCAAGATCATTCCCCAATTCGCTGATTCGTTAAAAGTAGTCCGGTGTTTTTCCATATATGGCATTGCCAAAATTATCAATGATCGACATTCTAGAAATCTGATCGACATTCCGTAATACAGAATTTTATTGGCTGTAAATCATCATATAATGCATAATGCTTGCAGTAATTTTACAATGATTTAATAAAATTTTAACAAAGCTTCTGTTACAATTTCGAGTTCAAAACAAAGATATTTCTCTATATCTTATGCACAAATAAATCTCTAAATGTGCTAAAGAAGAGAGGAAAAAAATTTTTTGGTCAAAGTTACTTTAAAGAGTATTAGAATTTTTAAATAACAATAATGTTTAGCAAATTGTTACGAAATCAGAAACCTTATTTATATATGCTGTTACCAGGAATAATTTTTTCTTAGTACTTCACATAATTTGTCTAAGTTCCTTTGCTGCAGTAAGTAACTTCCTTAACATTGGATTTTATAACCTTAAGGAATCTCTCGTCTTACTGGTATCCAGAATTCCTTGAAATTATTTCACTTGGTTTATGAATTTAAAGGTTTAGGGACTTAGGAAATTTAGAGAATTTATTTATTCTAAGAAACGAACTCAATCACAAGTTATTGAACAAAGCTTGTCATCTCTATGTGGTATTCAGGATTAACAGATATAAGTTAATCTATATCTGACTAAAAGCAAGCATAACTTTATAACTATAATTCATAGTTATTTATTTAAATTTATTTGTTTTACGTTTCAATATTTCAAATTATTATCATATACTGAATTTGAATATGATATTTGATATTAGTAAAAACTAAAGATGGTACAGCAATTGATTTCAAATTTACAAAATGTTGCAACATAAGCTAAAATTAGTTGCAACATATATAGGTTAAAACCAATTGCAACGTAAGTTGTAACATTAAAAGTTGCAACATATTAATTACAGTTCCCATCTTTAGTAAAAACGTTACTGAATTTTTCATTATAACAAATTGTGACCTTCAGAAATGAAGGTTTGTTATAGTGAGATTCAACTATAGTAATAAAATAGCTTGCTAATAAATAATTTAAATAATAAATTGATAAATTTTGAATGTGATTATATGCGATATTTTTTAAATATAAGGTTTTTAAGAATAAATGTGATGGTGACTATAGACAGAAAGTGACTGTATAAAGTAGATTTTATATATATAATTTCAGGACAGTTGACTGGTATGATTATATAAGTAAATGTGATTATAACAGAGGTGATTATAGGGAAAGTTGATTGTATAAACAATAGTAACAAAGATTGTATAATTAAATATAACATTAAACTCTTTAATAAAACACATTTATTTTATTCTTAATAAAATTTATTTTCATTTATTTTTCTATTATATTTATGTAATCTACTTATATATAATGTTATAATGATTCATTAAGTTCTTATACTTAAAAATATTATGTAATTCCGAGAATTTGTTGATTAAAATTTACATTTTATTCTAATATCATCAAAAATTAAAATGCAATAAAAATCAAAATTTTATTAACTAATTCTCAATATCCCATTTTTCTAGCAAATGATAATATTATATAAGTAAATTTGATTAAAAAAATCATTCATTATTTATATCTTTACATTAAATTAGATAATAAATTTTTTTTATTTAGTAATAATGATAAATTTTTCATGCCTTCTTGAAAACAGAGAATTGTGAATAATTACAAAAAAAAAGAAAAAAATGCAAATTTCAAAAGGGTATATTAATTAAAAAGAAACCTTACACGACTCAACAAGGTTAAATGCAAGCAATTGAGTTGAAATAACGGCGAGAAATAGACTACTAAAAGAATGACCATAAATAAGCAAAATCGGTCAAGCCATTATAACGGATACATCTACAAATTTTAACTTATTTATATGCAATAAAAAACGTCATTCCCGATTACGTTTTTTCCGCCCACGTTATTCAAGTACAAATTCATTTATATTTTCTAAACAGCATAACATTTTGTACAATTCTCAATTGTACAGTATCTAATTGAGTTAATATTTGTTCCAATTCCTGTAATTTCTTTCTTTCGGTTTCATTAAGCAAGAGAATATTGGAACTCCTATTTAACTGCCTTAATGCGTCCTCTTTTTCTATCTTTTCTAAAAGCCTTGATGAACCTGATTCATAATCAAATCTCACTTGATGTATATTAGCCAATGTACGATAATAATAATTCAATAATGCATCATAGCATTTTTTATAATCTACTTCCCATAGATAAAATGTTCTTGAGGGAGCACGATCTGCTGATCTTGGAACTTCCTGGAGGAAAAGGAAAGAGATTAAGATTATTAAATCTTAAATTATAATTTTTCTTGTGAAAACCTTTATTAATTTACTTGTATTTGTACAAAGCCACCAGTCGTTAGTTCTGTCAACTTTTGTCGAACTTCCAAAGGATTCATTAAAGCTAAATTAATAATCTATAACGAAAAATTAATAACCGAATTATTATTATATATGTTTTGTTATTGTTGTAAAAACTCCATTTAAATGACAAGCAATTAACTGACCGCCTTTTCATCTAATTTGCCCTTTTCACATAATATTCTAACAATTCTCATTCCCTTAAACCCATATTTTTCCATAATAACATCCTCAAAAATTTCTTTTTTCAATGATTCACAAACTTCATGATATCGAATTGTATAATTTCCACCCGTATTTTCATCTTTCTTACGTAATATATTTGCATCATCATTTTCCATAAGATAATCTAAATATTGTTTGATTAATATTTCACGAGTTACTCCTCTTCTCGCACTTTGCATTTGCTGATTAAATAAATCAGTCTTTTCGACTGGGACACTCCTAATAATTCTTTGTGCTGATATTGCGCCTATAACCAGTTATAATTTAATTAATGATAATATATAAAGTATTTTCATTTTCAATAATTGGCTTCTTACGTGATTCGATGTCGCTTGGTTTTTCATCATCTGCGATGTCAAGGATAACTTTTGTTATAATACTTGCTGATTGATTAATACGAGTTTTAACAAATTCAACAATTTGCTAAAATAATTAACATAGAGATTTAATATTGTTTAACAATTAAATTAACAAATTAATACATTAAATGGATTGTTCCTACCCTATTTCTCGATTTAGCATTAAATTTGTCATAGTTCACCCGAAAAAATTGATTTTCCTAATGGTAAAACATTTTAGCCAAAGCAATAAAAATTTTTTTTTAAAACGATTAATAAACTTACATCAGCCGAATCATCTCCTTTTTGTTGCTGTAAAATTCAAAGGTATTAAAAAGTATTCATTTAATGTAATAACTCAAAATATGGTAAAATAATTATGTTCAAACCTTAGTAGGTCTTTCAATATTTTCAATATTTTCAAAATTAATTTTACGTTTCTAAAAATATATATATATATAAATTTTGTTTTTAAATAAGAGTTTAAATAAATTTTAATCCTCACCGATCCTGTCGAAACGTTGTCATCATCGGCTACAGCCGCGAGCTTAGCTTTCACTTCAGCCATTTGTTTTTTTGTAGGAATAAAGTTAGTGACTTTTGCTAATTCGCGTTGTTCAGCCTCTGATGCTTTATCCTGAGCAGACTTTGAATCTGTTATCTTTACAGTTGTAAGATAACGTTTTTCAACCATTTTATTAAACGTCTCTTTCAACTCTTTGTATTCTAAAAAGGAAGTGTATTAGCTTAGATAAAACGTATAAAATAAATTAATCTCTTTTATTTACTTACTATTTGTTCTTTTTGATATATTTCGATCTTCGATAAATCCTGTGAAGGTTCCTTTACCAGTTAACAGCATATAATGAGTTATTTCATCAGCCCCCTAATGAAGTAATTTAAATGAACTATTACATCTACTTGTATATACATATATAATCAATAGTATCAATTCAAACCCTATGCCTAGCCCATTCATTCGCATATTTTACATAAATTCCGAAATTAAGTCTCGCTAAGATCTCACTTTGTTCAATAGAATAATGAATCGAATTACGTGATCCCTCTCTAGTTTCAGCCCAATATACCAGATTGTGTTGAATTAGTACGAAGAGGCATTCGCGAGTTTTTGATAAATTTTGTTTTGAAAATTTAGATATGGATACTAATGGAAGTCGACCTTTCTGTAATAATACCTTGGCTACTTCCTATATAATACAGTTGTTATATATGTTATATAATAACATAAATATGCATAAATTTTAAGGTATTCGAAGTAACTATAAAATACCTCAATAATTGGACCAAAATCGTCCCGAATTATATAACAACATAAAAGCAAAAGCGGTTGAGCCATTATTCAAACTTTGTGATGGCAGAGCTATTTTTATTTTTTCAAGTATAAATCACGTGTAATCAGGGACATAAAAATGATGATAATTTTCAAAATTTTGGCCTGATTTAGGATTTGCAATTATCGTAATGCTGGTTGACATTAAGTTTGGCCAGAATTTGCGAACAGTAATGTTGGCTAACCTTGTATAATTCTGGCCAAATCACAGAATTTCATTGTTTTTACAACGTAGTTAAAATAATTATTTGATTTCAAAATATTTTTGATCTTTTTATACAATTAACATACTAAGCTATATATAATTATAAATGAATTTTTTGCTATGACTTCTACATACTTTCCTCGTTCATCTTTATCACTTTCAACAGCTCGAAAACTTTTATCTCGCGCAGCTGCAAACAAAAGGACAGGAGGACCACCGCCAGGAACACCTGGAGCAACAAATTATAACATTACTGATACACGTTACGAAGTAATTAAGCGTATCCTCTTTGAAACTCCTAAACCAGAATTACCAAACTTCACAGAAGAAGATCTTGAAAGACATGAAACTATTGAAAGAGCTTGGAAATTATTTTTACGTAATCAACGTGAAGCTAAAAGTGAAGAAATGTCAGCAAAATATAGAATGCTAAATGAAGCAAATATACAACTTGAACAAATAAGTAAATCTTTATTTGATGCGGCCCAACTTGGTAATAAGACTATGTTATTTCCCGGTCAATTAAAAATCCCTACAGAGACTCCTTCGTTAAGTGGATGGAATTATGATTACATTCCTCCCCCTGAACCTGATCCTTTATCTCAAATAAAGAAAATAGAAGAAAAAGTTTCGGAGGAAGCGAAAATTATAGAGTGAGTATTAATAAAAAAGATTAATTATTAGTTATTTGAGTTGTTACTAACTTAAAGTACATTCATGAATAGGACCGATCAAAATTAAAAAATTATTGATTTCGTGATCGTCATTTTGCATTTGGAAAAATTGGGAGAATTCCTATACGCGTTTTTATCATGATATTGAAACGTAAATATTCGTACATCACGGATTGTAACTTAATAAATAAATTAATTCATTCTGCACAACTAAAATTATAAGTTCAATACTTATTATTTGATTATTGATGTATCTCCTTGTTGCATGTATTGTATAATTTCGAACTTATCTAATTAAGATATTTATAAATACATTTCTAACAACGCTCTTGCGTCTTTTGCATTCAAATTAACATCCTTATTTCCTTGAAAAGCGATTTCCCATAATACCGGACAAACATCGGGTCTTATGGAATAGATTCCACTTACAACCTGTGTAGACCTAAAAATCATAAGCAAATACTTATGTCTTAGTGCTTTAACGTCGCCGGTCTAAGAAAAAAAAATTTAGATACTTATAATTTATGAAAGAGTTTATAAATACGAAATAAATAAATAAAAAATTATTTACTTTCATATTTACTCCCGTGATGCACATTCTTTCAGCCCATTCTCTCACTAATTTCATTCGTTCTACACAGCCTAAAGTTGTCAATTGGTTGGCAACCTCATCACTATAAAATTCTATAAATAGTTTTACAACTAATTCTTGAATACTTAATCTCCAAGGTGTAATATTGATCAAGTCAGTTATAACAGATCTCCATCTTTCAGAACAAAGTACACGAACTCGATGCGATTTGATGATTATAGTTACGACCGATTGATACATAGATTCGTACATTTCTAAATGCATAAAGTCATTTTCATTGCGTGGTAATGATGCATATATAAATGGTAAACATCGATGCACTGCAACTGGATCACCTTTATCAGTTCTTTCCACGATATACTGACAAAAGATCTATATATTATAAATTAAACAAGATGTTAAAAAAGATAGATAGATATAAATATATAATTATTACTTATATGAATACCTTTCTAGCAGGATCACTTTTCTTCAATAAATGGGTTTCCGCTTCGCCAAATGAAATCCAAGAAGGCGTAGGTGGTATTTCTTGGATATCAATTACATCTTGAGTTTTCTCTTTACGGGCTTTATTACTTTCTTTTGCTTCCCTTTGTCTATCATCAACCATCATGAATAATAAGTGTTTATAAAAGCCTTCATAGAATTCTTTTTCATCAAGATCTGGCAAATTGTAATTTTTACTAATTATCATTTGATATGCATTGGAACCGAAATGTAACATTGAAGTACACCATTTAAGAGTTGATGACATTTCCTTTTCTTTCTAATTTTTTTTTTGTTTTTTTAAATTAAAAATAAAAAATAAAGGTTTGTGAAAAAGAAACGCATTCCAAAATTGATTAAAATTAAGGGAAAAAATTAACCACCATGATCATCTGCATGTTACTATTGACAAGTCGCGATGGTAGTCTTTCTAATGATTTATCAACATATTTTCGTAAGATATCTACTATTCGAGCAGAAAAAACGCTCACGACAAGAGGATCTTGAAAAACCATCGCAAGTTCGCTGATGAAATTTATTAATTAGTAGAGTGAAATTTGAGATTTTTATAACGTTAATTTTAAAAATATAACTTACATGATGTCTGGGGATGCTGATTTTTTAGCTTTGTTGTACATGTTTATCAATTCATTAATACGGTTTGAATCAAATCCTTTTCTTATTCCGGAATTTACGTACCAAATAAAATTAAACGAATGATCACGTTTACACATCTATTTTTATAGATAAATAAATTAGTATCATTCAAATCATAATATTGATTCACTTTAAATGTGAATTTATAAATAATATATCTACTTGAATACGGTCCGCTTTTTGCATTCCCATGAAAAAATCGAAGCGAAATGAACAAATTCTAGACCATCCATTGTCAAAAAACCAAATTCTGATGAGATTTTGCATTTCATCAAACAATATGTTGTTTTCACCAATCATATTTATGATGTCTTGAAGACCTTTATTATTCATTCTAAAAATTATTTAAATGTAACAATTAAATATTATAATAAAAACTGGAGATATAACTCTAATATACAACAAACCTAAAGTCTAAAACATCGTTTATGTTAGTTCCTCTCATTTCTCTGCTGAGAAAATACAAACTTTGATCTTTCAAATATTCTTCGAAAAGTGGGGTTACATAAAGTCGGAATAATGATTTATCACGAGCGAATAATTCTCTTTTAATACTTATTGGTGCCTCCTATTTCTTTGACAATGTAAAAAATAAATAAATAATGTCAAAAGCAAACTTGACCAAAATCTAGGAGATAAATAATTGCCTTACATCTACAATGTTCGGATCGTTCACTAGCCAATCATACATATCAGAAGATATCCGGTCATGATATTTAACGCAAGCAGCTAATACAGCCTTTCGCATTTCCTTCATAAACATAAACTGTGAAGCAGCATTTATAAAATCATTAAATCTAAAATGTAAACAGTTTAAGTTAAATAACTTTCATTATTGGATTAATGCTCATTCTATTTAAATTACATACTTTTCAACACTCCAAGTCTCTTTATTAATCATTCCCACAAAAGATTCGCCTAATTCTTCCACAAGAGCCTTATTAGCTTCATATCTTGACAAACCACTATGGTCAAGTAAAGGACGTACATTCTAAGTTGTAAAAGAGTATTTAAGCTTTCTTGCTTATTAAAGAAAACTGTAATAACAATAATAATAATAACCTCGATGTCTGGTATATCAATTTGAGCCAAATATTGAACGTCTTGGATTCCTGTTGTTAGATTATCGGAACCTGCTAAGACTGATGCTATTCCAGACATGGATTTTCGACCCAGCGAAAGGTCATTAGCATCTGGTACAGGATTTCGGTACTGGTGTGACATCGAAAAAGTAAATCCACTGAATTTCTAGGACTTGGACGCGTCAAGATCAAAGTTACAAATCTTGGAAACAAACAGTTTTAAAAACATAAATCACGTGAATTTTATTGATCTTGATGCGTAACAATAATTAATTATCGTAGTAAAGATTTCTGAGGGTGTTTTATTCCTAATTGGGAAAATCATAAGACGATAAAATTGTCATTCCCGAATTCGCTGATTCGTTAATTCGTTAAAATTTGGTCGACATGGATCATCAAAACACTTGCAACAAATACTCTCTTTTGGTCCGATCTACTGCTCTGTGTTAGGAAAAAATATCCTTCTGATATTACATTCCTTAGTCTTCAGAGTAAGTAGTT
>CAMKVN010002025.1:0-15297 GCA_946474995.1 Funneliformis geosporum
TATTAAAATTACCTTTACTATAGTGAACTAGCCAATTAAATTCTTTAAAAAATTCATTATAAGCTTATAACAAAGTTAATATCCAGGTCCTAGAATTCGTTATATCAAGAGTTCACTGTACAAATTATCTCTTCTAAAAAAGATAATACCTCTGATAATAGAAGTTCTTAATCACAATTACTTTCAATACAAAAATTATACGATAGATTTAAACCTGCAGGTTCTCAAGCTTTTATCAATAGGAATATATAATAAGAATGATCACCTTTCTAATTCCTCTTACAATATGAACTACACTAATACTTTATCTAATAAAGATAAAGAAAATATAAAGGTTTAGATCCCAATGATAACTCATTAGATAATTTCATTTATAATTCTAATAATAACTATAATACAAATAACAAATTTGATCAAATTTTAACTATGCTTACTGGTACGCAGAAAGCTCAGAAAGCTATAATCAGGGTTGGGAAGTACAGTGTTAGTACAATGATTAGTACAATTAGTACAGTTAATACATTATAATAATTAATATAAAAATTAGTACAAGTACAGTACAAGTATAGTGTTAATTTTATCTAGTATATACAAAATTCCCAACCCTGGCTATAACAGACTTGGAAGTTTGTATTCTTATATTAGAACAATTTCAATTAACTTTTCTTTTATTTTACCAAAATTTCTATCATCCAACCTCTCATTAAACCAATTGTTTCTTAAAGTAACTCTAACTCTCATATTAACAAATGTACCAGAATTTCTAATTCATCATCTGAAGTTAATAATAATTCCATTTCTAAATCTGTTGATATAAAATTGCAATATGTAATTGATAATCAAGCTGCTATCATTGCTGACCAAAAAGTTTAAATGGAGATAATGATGATCCAACTTTAATCATTGATCGCAAAAATTGCTAAACAATCATTATCATCCCTTCCTACAATTTTTATAATAATTATTACAAAAACAAATAATTATAATAAGATACCCAATAATTTCCTTACTTATCTAATTAAAAATACTTACAATAATTTATTAAATACACACATTCTTTTATTTACTACATATAATGTTAATTCATTATAATATGAATTTAAAAATCACTTAATTAATGATATATTTATTAACTTTAATACAGACTTCATTGATTCTACAAAAACTAAATACAAATCAGATTAATTTTATTGATACACCTATGATCCTAATTTTTATGCTTTCTGGAGCTCTCACATTAATACTTATGCTAGCATTGGTATTCTCATTAAATGTTATAGACAATTTATATTTAAAGAACCTTTTTAAATAATAATTGTTTTATTGATCTATTTCTCATAAGATATGTCAATTAAGAATTTTTGTATTTATTTACATATATTTCAAACTTCTCAAACAAAAAAAAAAAGGCTTAAATTCCATAAAAAGATTGTTAAATATATTAAGAATAGGCTCAAATCTGATTTTAAAATTTTTCTTTTAGAAGACTTTAATACTGATCTCAATACTTTTTGATCCTATTATAATAATAGTACTTCTCTTCCTTAAAGATTCAATTTTTTCACTGCATTTTTACACCTAATTTTCTTGATTTATATGATATTTATTATGATTTATCTAAATCCACATTTTGCACCTGTAATTCAAACTCTCAAAACTCTCAAAACAATATTATTTTTACTTCTTCAAGGTTTACTTCAGATTTTCTGTTCTTATTCTTATATTCAACTAATTTGTATTCATCAGATTATAAAATTATTTTTACCTTCTTCATTAATATTTATCATTATTCATAGGCTAGATCTTGCATTTTACAGAACAAACGTTAAGTTCTAAATCTTCGCTCTATAGATTTGACCAAAATGGTTTCAATTTGCAGAATATTCTGATTTTCACTATAGTTGTTACAATTTCAATCACTTCTAGCTAATCAATAAAATATGGATAATCTTTGGGTTAGATCAATTAAAACATGATTATTAGGATTAATAGTATACTTGTATTTGCAAGTTTCTTAGAAATAGGAATGTAAGATCCTTCTATGATTTGTCAGTAAGTATATGCCTCAATAAATATTATATTAATTTAAATTAGATTTCAATTAGATCCATTCATTATTTATTTTTAAGTCAGAGAAAGTTATATATTTATTTAAAACATTTTCTAAAAAAAATAGTTCATATTTCTTCTCTATGATCTCTATGATAAGATTCTTTAAAAACTGAAAAAGATTTTTCTTTATCAACTTTTTGCATTTTAGTATATTTGTATAATACTACTAATGCTGATTTTATTTGATCCTTCTCTCATAACTCTGATTAAATAATTTCTCTTATTTTTTTTTGATCAGATGCTATAAACTGAAACATATATGGGATGAACGTCTTCATATTTTTTTTTACTATTAACATCTTTATTAAAAGTATATGCTGGATTTTTCTAGAAAGAACTGTAGCCTCCTACTTGCTTAATAAATAAAGATTCTATGATGTTTTGATAGATTTCTAACACATTTTTTTCTCAATATGTATATCAGCATTAATATCTATATATAGATATTTTCTACTATTTCTGATTAAAAAGATGATTTTTCTATTTCCGCATCACCTTCAACTATCAAATCCAATTTCTTAAGATATTCATACTCTGCCATTTCTTTTATGTCTAATTTCCTAAGTATCTTAATTATATTATTTTTTTTTTACCTTAGAAGTCTTAGGAGCTAGAGCTATTCCTTCTTTATATACTTAAATTAATAGACAGAACCTGCTTCAAAGGTCTTCGTTTAACTTTTTTTTTATAGGAAATCTAACTGCTTCAGTATTCTACTTTTGAAATTTCTTATATTCTTTATTTATAGGAAATCTATCTGATTTTGCTTAAGATTATGATAAAGAAGTTGACATTGATACAAGTTTTCTAAACTATATTTGTTTTCTAAACTAAATTTCCTAGTAATCTTACTTCACGTTTTTTAAAATACTTACCAGACTTTTATGCATTTAAATTGACCTATCTATCTATCACTTTCAAAAATAGGAGCCTTCTTATTCCTTTGATTACTTTTGTAATATTGATGAAGTTTTTAAAATGTTACAAAAGTCTTATTATAGCAAATACATACATATTTTTTTTATATTTTCTAGCTATAATATTATTATAAGTCTATCTAATCTCTAATATATATATAAACTTTTGCTTAATTTAAAATAATTAATCATATAATCCCTTTCTTGTACCTTTAGCATCATGGGAGATAATCTAAATATTTTGAAATTATGATAAAAAATATTAGTAATTTTACACTAATAGCTTATTTGATAACTTATTCTTTTTTTTCAAATAAATATGAGAAAAAAAGCATATTAGAATAATCCAATATATTAATATAATTCAGAATAAGATTTTAATATTTGATATGTATTCATATAATGTATTTTTTAGTAAATATTAAATTTAGCATATGGGAGGTTTGCTAGGAAAATAGGGCTCTGAGCATTTTTTATTAAAATTTTAATTTTTATTGTATTTTAATTTTTAATAATGTTAATAATGTTAGAATGCAATAAAAATTAAAATTTTAATAAAAAATGCTCAGAGTTCCATTTTCCTAGCAAACCTCCCATATGCAGGGTTAGGAATTTAGTATGTACTAGATAAAATTAATACTATACTTGTATTATACTTATATTAATTTTTATATTAATTATTATAATATACTAACTGTACTAATTGTACTAATCATTGTACTAACACTATACTTCCTAACCCTGCCTATATGTTATCCAACAGGTTAGACTTTTAAGATTAGTATCTTTAATCTAATGCTTACTTTAAGTTTAACCTCTGATGCAAAAGTCTAACTTCTATCTTAAAAGTCTAACCATTTTTCTGTTTGAGATTTGTGTAAAGAAAATGATTCCAAAATTGTTTTCTGTATATTAATAAATTGATAATATGCTAGATCTTGCTCTATAATTTTTGATTTATAAATTTGCTATCATTTGTGATTAAACTTAAAAGTTAGACTGGAACAAAATTTTCAAATAATACACAGAAATTTTCTAACTGCTTACAAATCAATTCTAACTATATAAATAAATTAACTTTTGAATTCAAGCCTCTTATGTAATTTAACTCAAATCTAGCTATTAAAGATATTGGTATTGAACTTGGCTTAGAATTAGCCTTTTATATACTAAGAATTATACAGTTTGATATAATTATTTTAGCCTGAATCCCAAAAAATATATCAAAAAAATTTTACTATCAGTTTACCTTTAAGAGAAGATAAGAATATTGAGGAATAAAATGACAAAATATTTGAGTCTATGATTCTTGCAAACCTGATATGTATAATAATTTTTATGCTATTTTGCTTGCCTCTTAGAGGGTCATTGAAAATCAAAAAATGAAGTGACGTAATTTAAAATAAGGCCAACCTTACAAGCCTAAAATGCATATAATATTTCATGATATTCTAAAATTAATTCTAAAACTGATTCTTATCTGATTTTATAAATCACTAAGTTTCACTTCTAGGGTGTAAAAATTTTTTTATATGATTTAATTTATTAAGTCATACAAAAAATTGGATACTAAGAATAAACTCTAAATATTATTTTATTTTATTTCAGTTATATTACAAAATTATAATATACAGAAAAACATTCTAGAACTATTTTATTAAGAAATTTATTAGGTCAAATAACTTATACAAAAAATTTTATAAGCTATATAAAAAAATTAAGTTATACAAAAAATTTATAATGATATTGTATTCTAATTATTTGCTTATACTATTCTTATTATATTTCAAAATGATAATACTTAAAAAAAGCATTCTAGAGCTAATTTATTTAGAAATAATTAGGGTCACAAAATCATATGAAAAAATTTATATATCAAAAGATATATGAAAAATTGCTAACTATTCTGGAACATACTATATCTTAATTTAAAGCCTATTAATATACTGGATTATATAGTATCTTTTAACATATAATAGATATCACCTAAAAGTTAAGCCAGTAGACTTACTACATTTACAGCATGAAACACGTACCTTAGTTTTCTAATAAAATGATATCCTTCAAGATATATATAAGGTCTATTACAGGCTTTACCAGTATTGAGTAAATATAGACAGGAATATTCTCTGATCATTTTTGATAATAGGAAAAAATAATTAATTAAAGAAAAGTTTGTAAAGATATTATATCTCTTTGATATTTACCAATATCAAGATAATTAATTAATTAAAGAAAAAATTTATAAAGATATTATATACATATCAGTATAACAAGAAGTAATTAGAAAAATTAAACTTATGATTGATGTAGTAAAAAGTGTATAAACCTAATAAACTTTGTGAATATCTAAATAGAAAGTTTAAATATAAACCAAAGCCTATTCAGGTATCAATATTCAATCCTATTTATTCACAATCACCTGAATTACAAGCAAAAGTAGTTGCACTCATTATACAGGATAAAGATCAAGGAAGGGTATCAGTAGTCTATATCTGAGAAAGGGATTGAAGAAGAGAAAAACCTCAAGTGGTTAACCAAGTTTCTAAAATTTCTAGTCAAAAGGAAAAACCAAAAGTAATTAATCTAACTACTAATCCTGAAGCATGTCCAGATCTAGTAACTTAAGCCTATAAAGAAGATATATTAGAAACTAGTATAATTGAGCGATAATATTATTATGGCATTATGAATTCTTGAATCTTTATCATAATATGATTTATAATCATTTATGATTTATTGGTATTTATTCTTGAATAAGAACAATCTTTTAGCATTTTCTAGGTTTCAATTATATGTACAAATTTGGCTTAATAATAAAAATAAACAAAAATTTTGAAATTTTTTCTTTTCTACTAACCATCTCCTATATATATCAGGATTTCTAACTAGCGTAATTTTTTTACCTGCTCTTTATAGTTTTGCATGAATTTGTCATCTTTAGGTCTTTTATAATAAATACTTGTTTTAACTACTTTTATTAAAGCTTATTTGACTTTTTAGAAGGTAGGCTTTATTTTGAATAATTGAATTTGTGCATTCATAGTGTATAAAGTTTTTTATATAATACCTTTACAAACTTTTTTTTTAATTAATTATTTCTCCCTATTATTAAAAATGATTTGAGAATATTTCTATCTATACTTACTTAATACTAATAAGGCCTATAATAGATCCTATATATATTCTAAAGAATGTCATTTTTATTGGAAGACTGAGATAAGTATTCTATGTAGTAAATATGATAAGTCTACTAGCTCAACTTCTAGGTAATATCCATTACATGTTAAAGGATACTATATGATTCAGTATATTAATAGGTTTCAGATTAAAACACAGTATGTCTCAGAATAGCTAATAATGTTTGTATGACTTTTAGTATATAAATTTTTTCGTATGATTTTATGATCCTAATTATTTCTAAATGAATTAGTTCTAGAATACTTTTCTATGTATTATTATTTTGAAATATAACAAGAATAGTATTGTTGATAATTAGAGAACAATATCATTATAAATTTTTTGTACAAATTTAATTTTTTCATATAGCCTATAAAACTTTTTGTATGAGTTATTTGATCTAATGAATTTCTTAATAAAATGGCTTTAAATATTTTCCTGTATATTATAATTTTGGAATATAGCAGGAATATAAAAATAATATTTAGAGTTTATTCTTGGTATCTAATTTTTTATATAACTTAATAAATTAAGTCATATGAAAAAAATTTTACACCTTAAAGGTGAGACTTAGTGATCTATAAAATCAGATAAGAATCAGATTTAGAATTAATTCTAGGATATTATATGAATTTTAGGCTTTGCAAGATCAGTCTTATCTTAAATTATATTACTTTGTTCCTTAATTTTCGATGACTTTCTAAAAGGCAAGCAAAATAGCATAAAAATTATTATACATATCAGGTTTTCAAGAATCGTAGACTCAAATATTTTATCACTTCATTTCTCAATATTATCATCTTCTTTCAAGGGCAAATTGAATAGTAAAATTTTTTTAATATATTTTTTGGGATTCAAGCTAAAATAGAAATATCAAACAGTATAATTTTTGATATCTAAAGAGTTAATTCTAAGCCAAGTTCGATACTAACATCTTTAATAGCTAGATTTGAGCTAAATTACATAAGAGGCTTAAATTTAATAGTTAATTCATATAATTAAAATTGATTTGTAGATGATTAGAAAACTTTCTGTATACTATTTGAAAATTTTATCTTAGAACTTTCATTTTGTTTTTACTATACAAGTTTTTTTATTTTAAAGTTTGTATAAAGGAAAATAGCTCTAGAATTATTTTCTGTATATTAATAATTTAATGATAGTCTAAAATTGGTTTGATAAACTTTAATTTGCAAATTTGATATTTCTTGAGGTTAAATTTAGAGGTTAAACTTATCAGCAATATGAGATTTTTGTCCTAAGGTTTGTAAAAAGAAATGGTTCTAGATTTGTTTCTTATATATTGAAAAATATTGATATATTAGAACATAATCATTAAGCTTTTGATTTGCAAACTAGATTAGATAACAGCTAAGTTTAATCTTAAAAAGGTTAGACTTAGCATATGGATACCAAAAGATAAGATTTAGTAATCTATGTAATCAGATATAAATCAGCTTTAGAATTAATTTAAATTATTATGAAATATGGTATGCATTTTAGATTTGTAATAGTTGTAAACTCAAATATTACATTATTTTATTTTTTAATATTCTCGTCTACTTCTAAAGATAGTATAGCATAAAAGTTATTATACATATTAGGTTTATAAGGATCATAGACTCAAATATTTCATCACTTCATTTTTAATATTTTCATTTACTTTCAAAAGCAAACAGAATATTATAGTTTTTTTGATATATTTATTTGGTATTAAAATCAGGCTAAAATAGCTATATTAATCAATGTAATTCTTGGTATCAAAAAAGCTAATTCTTAATCAATTTTGATATTATTATCTTTGATTAGCTAGATTTGAACCAAATTAGACTAGAGGTTTGAATCAATAGTAGATTCATATAGCTAGAATTAATCAAATAACTAATAAAATTTTATAAAATATTAAATCAACAATTAAGAAATTATATTTTAATTTAAAAGAATATTTAACATCAATCATATCCTATTAAGATATTAAATTATAAAAATTATTTTTAAAATCTATTTTTAAATGCATTAATTATAAAAAATATTAAAATATAGATTATATAATTATTATTAAGTTAATAATAAAGTGACTTAAACTGAAAAAAAACTTTTTCCCTAATTTTCAAAATGACTCGAAAAATAACTACAAAAAATATTTCAAATAACTGCGACTGCTCTTTATCACCAGTTAATAACAGAACTCCACCACTACCAGTTAAAAGACAATAGCTAGACCAACAGCAACTTTAAACAGAACTACCAGTTCAGTCAACTTCAACTGCAGACGAAACATTTTTAGAAGAAAATATAGAAGTTGAACTAACTTTTACTATTAAAAATAAAGGTAAAGTGTCTGAAAATTTTATTCCTTTAATTAATAATAACATCTTAGACAATGATCAAGCACATGATGTTTCTGAAAATATGCTCTCAAAAAACATTGAAAACAATATTACTCATTTTGAACATGATGTCGAAGCTTCAATATGCTTAGCTTACTGCGTAGCTAAGACCTTTGTTCCTAGCAAACTAAATAAAGAAAAACAAACGCAGCATGTGACTTATTTTGTGATATATAATACCTCTCTTTTATTGGTGCATCTGTTCAAACCTCGCTCCTAGATCAAACAAAGAAAATTATTAGAATTGGATTTACTATACGAGTGGATGCTAAAAAAGTCATTGCTCTCCAGATTTCTTTTATGGATAATCACACGTTTCTAGCCTTGCCTAAAAGACAGATTGCTAGATATATTTCAGAATATTCTATTAAATTACAGAAATTACAATCTTAGTTACCGACTCTAACATTTGTGCGATCTTTTTCTTTTTTGGAAAGATCATTCAATGCTCAATGACTACCAAAAACTTGTAGCAACAAGCCACAGTCACCTTTGATAATGTCAAGATATAACTCAATTCTTGAAAGTTAACAGCTACTTTATTTTAAAAGATTTAGTTTATGTATATTTATGTACTCTCTCGTATGATAATATCCATAAAAAATCCAAGTTTTTCTTGAAGTTTACTAATCTTCCCATCAATACAAATAGTAGACAGCTCATCCCAATCAGATGTGTAGTAAATTCTATAACTTGGGTAATCCTTAAGGCCAAATCTAATTATCAAAACTTACAATACGTAGTCTTTTACTTCAAATCCCAAGAGGATCTCAACTTTGCCAAAAATGGAGAAACTTTCTTCTTAGATCGAAAATATCTAATTTGGACTGAACTTAATACCAAATTGTGTTTTATTTATTCAGTTCCTGAACATTAATCCAATAACTGTTATTGCAGTCGCAAAACTCCAAGTGATCGATAAATACAAAATCTTTATTAACATTTCAAACCAGTACAGTTTGGCAATTATAAAGCACCTCAATACAGACCTAGATCAATTCCAACTTCACTATATCAACAAAGTAAAAATAATCACAGACTTTCTCCTAATAAACCTAATCAATAGAACCAACAAACACATGACTTAAAACTAAAACCTACTCTAACTAACACTAATTTACCAGTTCATCCTTTACCAAGACCTTTCAATGATAAGGGTGATCAAACTTTGGATAGTAGTATTCATGTTAAATCAAGCTGGTCTGATACTCATAAGGAAGAATACTACCTACGTGATCAATTCAGAACTAATAAAAACTGGGATCCACCTGTAGCAGACAAAATTCTGTTATAACTAGAGACTATTATAAAATAACTTGTCACAATTCACAATGACTTATCATTTATCATTCAACGTGTGTCAGCATTAGAATCTACTCTTGATGTTTCAATGCTTATAGAATCTGCTGCAAAAATTCTCAATTATTCACCTGCAATGGAAGATGACGATGGCTATAAAGATGAAAAACCATACTATACAGAAATTATCATAAATGATAATGAAATTTTACGACTTTCAGAAGAAAATACTTCTCTCAAAGAAAACCTTGAGCTTAATATCAAAACTTAACTACACTCTTTAAGCTATCACCCAAATATAATGTGCTTTACAATAGGCAAATGTGATCAGTGATATCATGCTAGTCAAAGCTTTAGTGACACTAACTATAAATCTCAGAAATGAACATAATGTATTTACCCCTCTCCCATCAAAATTTTATCAATCATGATTAGTACAACCAATAATTCAAACATGAAAAATCAAACTACACTTACTAACCTCTTTATCGATTTTAACAATAATAATAATTCCACTATCCTAAATATCGCTACTCATAATGTTCGATCCTTCAATAATAACTTCAAACAAAAAATTTTAACCAACTCCTGTCTCATCAACCAATTAGATATTATTGGTCTCTAAGAAACAAATTTTACTTCTAATAAAGATATATTATTATTACGTTTTTCTTTTACATCTTGTCAACTACATTTTCAAATACGCTGGTAACCTGAAAAGATATATATATATAGATTTATAATTTTTAGTACATTTTAAATCAGAATTATTAATGTCTACTTATTAAGCACTAATATACAATTACGTATACAAACTATTAAAGAAGTATCAGACATTATTCGACAAGTTCTAACAACTAATATAAATATTATATTACTTAAAGACTTTAATGCTAAACTAACTGACCTACCAATCCTCCTAAAATGAAAGAATTTTTTTTCCTCCTTAATTCCTTTAACATTTTTAACTCATGTGATCTAATTCATAATAATGCTAATATTTCTCATATCACTTACTATCACACCCATACTTTTCATCCTTCTTGCATTGATCACATCTTTTTATTATCCTCGATCTTACATAGTATTACAGCATTAGATACCATAAAAGTAGACCTACAATATACTGATCACTTCATTGTTTCTACTAAGATTTTTATACCTAAATTAATACATCGATCAAACTCTTCTAAAGCAGTCAAAAAATTCACTTTTCTATATGACAATATAAATGAATAACAATGGAATGATTTTTTACAAAAAACAGATAACCTTTTAAATTCTTGTTCTCTCAATAATATAACTATTGATTGTATTTTTACAATTCATAATTTGAATTTTTATTGGAATCACATTTAGTACTATATTATTAAAGCCACAAAAAAACAATTCTTCATAAATTATCGGCTAACCATACTCAAGACTTTTGGCCAAAAGTCCTAAAAACAGAGTATTAACAACCTTTTAATGTTCAAAAGTTAGTCAGACTATCAATACAAATTATCAAAACTGGTAAATTAAAAGACTCTTGGTTAAATATATATAACAAAATTAGTAAATTCACTTCTAGTTTTGAGATATAATACACTCAATATCAACTGACTTAATAATCCAGCAAAGACCTAAAATTAAATCTATGTTAGATTTAGTTTCAGTCGCTCTAAAAACTAAAAAAGACACTTATAAAACAAAGACAATTAAAGAAGCCTTAAAACAAAGATGTGAAAATTTCTAAACTGATCAATCAAAGATGATTAACTTAATTTTAGATTGCAAAAGACAGACTATAATTCTGGACTGTTGTCTAGATAATTCAATTACAAATCTTGGTTTACTAATATCAGCTGATGATGTAAAAAGAGAGACAGCTCATCATTTTCAACATGTCGCTGGATTTCAAAATGCTCCTAATATCATATTAAATAAATAGGTATCCTTCTATGAACCTCTATATAATATTGATTCCTTCATATATAAGGATCTTATAAGCGAACTAACAGAAGGAAAATGGTCATCTATTATAAAATCACTTCCAAATGACAAGGCTTGTGATCCCTCAAAAATTTCAAACGAACTTCTAAAATATCTTAGTTCTAATATAACTAAAACCCTATGAATATTTATATATGGTTGTTTAAAATTATCGCTTATTCCAGACACTTAGAATCTTGCCTATGTATATCCTATTGCCAAACTAAACCCTGGAAATTTAATCTAAACAATATACGATTTATTACTCTGTTGGAATGCCCAAAAAAGGCCTTAGTAAAACTTATCAACAAAAGACTTCTTTCTATCTTATTTGCTAATAATATGGGAGGCGGTCAGTAGAAAAGGGAAAATCCAAAATTTTTGTTGATTTTTATTATTAAGCCAAATTTGTGCACATAATCAAGATTAGCCAAATAGTCTAATAATATAAATTTTGACCAAAATTTAGATTTCCCCTTTTCTACTGATTGTCTTCCATATATTGAAAAGTAATAACTTTGCAGAATTACCTTTTTGACCCACCCATGAACCTATTCACATTCTTGACAATTTTATATATGATTACCATAATCAAAATCATGAACAGCTCTGATTTCTTTTCCAAGATATGTCAAAAGCATATGATCACGTTAATATAACTATACTTCAAAAAGCTTTAAAGCATCTTTATCTTTCTTTCAGTTTCTGCAAATTTATTCGATATTTATTTTCTTTACATTTTAATCAAGTATTTACAGCACATGGTAATACAAATGAATATCAAGTGATCTCTGGTATATGATCAGAGTAAAATTATTTTCCTTATTCTATGATGTATCTACTATAACCCTTTATTAGTCAGAATCCAGCAATCTATATTAAGGTATTACTTAAAGTTCCATACTCTTTCTAACATAACTGATCTCCTCCTAACAAAGACAATTGAAACCCATATTTCTTATTTAGCATATATGGATGATACTCCTTAGCTGAGCAAAATAAAGATAACCTTAATGATATTATTCTAATCGCTAACAATTTTTACAACTTAAATCAGTAATGGGTTTTGGACATGTTTTTTAGTTTTGGACAAGATTTGGATATATAAAATTGTATCCAAAACCTATCCAAAACTACCTAAAATTGTCCAATTTCCCAACACTGACTTAAATGATATTAAAGTCAACTAGGATAAATCTCTGTTACTTATATCCCTCCCAACACTAACTCAAGTCTAAAGATGGTACAGCAATTGATTTCAAATTTACAAAATGTTGCAACATAAGCTAAAATTAGTTGTAACATATGTTGCAATATTATAAGTTGCAACATATATAGGTTAAAACTAATTGCAACGTAAGTTGCAACATTAAAAGTTGCAACATATTAATTACAGTTCCCATCTTTACTCAAGTCAATTTTGAATTCACCAACAATAATATCAGGATACAACCAAATAATTTTAAGATCCCTGTTCATTATTTAGGTATCTGAATTTCAATCTCTCAAAATAAAAAATTTATCTACCAACAAGTGAAAGATGAAATTGTTACATCCACCACAATAATGAAAAAGAAAAACTAACAGATAAACAATTAGCGTTAATATTTAATGTAATCATTATCCCAAGAATCCTATACAAAATACAGATGACTTATTTGACCTTTCAGTTTTGCGATATGGTCATAGACACTTTTCAAAAAGCCTTTAAATCAATATTACACTTATCAATTAGTACCTCTCAAGCTATATTCCACTTCTTAAAAATTTACAATTTAACTCATTTGTATGATCAACAACTGCAATCCAAAATTTTTAACATACAAAAGATTATTAATAATTCAGGATTACTTAGAAAAACAGCAAAAATTTATGCCTCTCATCTTCAAACTTATGAATAACTTCCATCGTCTCCATTCTATAACTGGCCATTTCCTATACCTTTCTTATTTAAAGACTGATAGTTTTCAATATTATTGATTATGAATATCCTAAATTTTTCGTTTGGTACTCAAAGTTCTGACTCCAATATGATAAAAGAAGACAATCTATTCTAGATCTGATAAACCCACACATTTATAAAAAAGTTTCAAGACATCTTTGAAAAATCAAACTAATGTTCCTATTATAACTTATCACATCAAATGGAGAATACTTACTATTCTTCTGTGACATTTCTCAAGTCCTAAAATCTTTCACTCTAAAAAAAGATCAAAATGGTACGATACCATAGAATCTGCTGTAATTGCTAACCAACAGATGCGTACTATTTATGCTATTCTTCAAATTAAATATCCTTTTTACGTTGTTGAATGTATACCAATAATCAATATCAAAAGACCTACTTATGCTACAATCTGGTTATAACAGTTAAATAATACAATCACAGAAAGAATCCTAGTTATTGATCAAGAAATGACACATATTTAACACTTTAAAATGATAATAGATGAGCAGTTTAAAACTATTTTTGATCCTTATTTTAGATGTTTTTTCAATGATCAAATAACACATTTACACAAAAAGATGCCTTAGAGATAGTTTCTATGTTATTTTAATAATCCTCTTCTTTTATATTCTGATATTACTCTTAAAACTAAAAATAATATTAGACGCTTATATTCTTTATCTCCTTTAATATTACATGAATAACTTTAAACTTGTTAATTCTATCCAATAACTATTTTTACTTCCTCCTTTTATAGACGTTTCTAATACTATTTCTATTTTTGACAATAATATAATGACTCAATTAACTAATTTAGCCTCTTATTTTATCAATGCAACTTCACTTTCCTTTTATACAGATGGCTCCTTCAGAAATATTGATCTCTTTACCATTCAGATAGGTTTAGTTTAGTTGTAAACTGATTCCCAATGGCTACCAATTTCTTTCTTTTTCTTCTTTTACCTTCATAATCTATCATCTACTCTTGCTGAATTAATGGCAGTAATCACCATTCTCTATGTAATCTCTCTAAATTCATATATTGCAATATTTATTGACTCCTCTTTTATTATTGCTATCTTCAACAAAGCCCAATTTCTTCTTTACTTCTCTCTAACATACCATCTGATTTTTAAAATACTTCACTATTTTATTTGACTCTATCTATTTAATTTAATTAATACTAAACAAATTACCTTAAAAATGCAGAAAGTAAAATCATATAGTGACCACCCCCTTAATAATCAAGTCGATCAACTAGCAAAAACTAATAGACCCAAAATCAAGTTTAATTTTAACGTCTTTAATTCTAAAATAATACCTTACTTTTAGATACTACTACCTATTATACAAGTCATCATAGATTTTAGTAGGGCAAATATGGGGTTACTGGAACAGAATTCGAAATAGTACTCAGAAAAGATTCCTGACCGCCCACGAATCCATTTTAGCTATATGAATCAATTATCAAATTCAAACT
>CAMKVN010002026.1:0-15296 GCA_946474995.1 Funneliformis geosporum
GATCAAATAAATCATTCTTTGATTTGAATTTGATCAAATCAAATATTCAAATATCAAATCGAATTGCGGAACCCTAAATTTAATTTTTGTTATTTTTATAAAAAAAAACACATTAAACTTGCCTTTATAAAATAATCCGATTTCTTAAGATTTTAGAAAATAAGCCAATATAACTTTACTTGCCTTTAGTCTTGTCGATTTCCGGATGATCATCGGACTAATGTTACACAAATCATTTATGATTAGCAGTGATCATTTAAATTAAAATTTTTGTTTGTTTAAGTTCCCTCAACTTTTTTGAAAATGAGGATCATAATTAAGGGAGGTATATGGAAAAATACTGAAGGTGAGTTAATATAACCATTCTTTCAAACATTATGCATCTAAATTGAAGATTCATAGTTGTTGATATATATGTATAGACGAAATCTTGAAGGCTGCTGTTAGTAAATATGGCAAGAATCAATGGGCTCGTATATCTTCGTTGCTGGTTAGGAAATCACCAAAACAATGCAAAGCCAGGTGGTATGAATGGTTAGATCCTAGTATTAAAAAAGTAAGTCAGGTCTTATTTATGATAGATATCATATTATAATATATTATTTAGGTTGCCTGCTTTATTTATATAAAGCCGTTAACCCTGCTATAACTTTGAAGTTTTTCTTTTATATATATATATATATTTTTGATATCATATTAAAATAAAATTATTTATTGAAATCTAGACTGAATGGTCCAAAGAGGAGGATGAAAAATTACTTCATCTTGCTAAGCTGATGCCTACACAATGGCGAACAATCGCCCCTATTGTAGGAAGAACACCATCTCAATGTCTTGAACGATATCAGAAATTATTAGATGAGGCTGAGGCAAAAGAAGGAGCAGATTTAGATTTAACTGGACCAGTTGGAGATGCAGGTCCTAGCGCTGATGATGTTCGACGATTAAGACCTGGAGAAATTGATCCTGATCCTGAAACTAAACCTGCAAGACCAGATCCTGTTGACATGGATGAGGATGGTAATTGCCATTATGTTTATAATTAATCAATGATTTATTAATTATTATTTTAATCTCATATTCTAATTTATCTAATACTTAAACAGAAAAGGAAATGTTATCAGAAGCTCGAGCTCGTTTGGCTAATACTCAAGGTAAAAAAGCCAAACGTAAGGCACGTGAAAAGCAATTAGAAGAAGCTAGACGATTAGCTTCGTTACAAAAGCGACGAGAATTAAAAGCTGCCGGGATTGAGTGGGTTATTTTTAATGCTCATAGTTGCTATTATTGTTTTATATATTATATCTTATTTTTTATTCATTTTAGTTTAAAAGGTAAAAAGAAGAAAAAAGGAATGGATTATAACGCTGATATACCATTCGAAAAGAAACCAGCTCCGGGATTTTATGATATTTCCGATGAAAAGAACCGACAATTAGAACAAGGTCTTTCTGGTGGCCTTCATAAATTGGACGGTAAACGAAGATCTGATGTTAATGATGAGAAAAAAAGAAAAAAACAAAAAACAAACAAGGATGAAACTGAGGGCGGTCAGATTAATTTTGTACCTGCTAAAGCTTCACAATTGAATAAGCTTAAACAGGCTGAACAAATAAATAAAAGAAGAAAACTTGTTCTTCCGTCCCCACAAGTGGGAGAGAATGAACTTGAAGAAGTCAGTTACTACATTTTTTTTTTTTTTTGGTGAAATTTTTCAATTTTTAATATTATATCATTTTTTAGATTGTAAAAATTGGGTTTGCTGGAGAAAATGTTAGAGCTGTTGTTGGAGAAACCGATAATGTTTCTTCACTTGGCAATTATACTCCATCTACATCTGCCTTGCCATTGAGAACACCAAGAACACTTGGTGGTTCTATGCAAACACCAAGGACTCCTGCTACAATATTGTCTCTCCGGACTCCAAGAACCCCTGCGTCAGGTATGTTGAAGTTTGAATGAATTTCACAAATTAATCTTTAAACAGTTTAATAAATTTATTATTATTATTATTATTATTATTATTATTATGACAGCTAGTGCAGCAACGATAAAGCAACTTAGAGCTGGGCTGTCCAATTTGCCAGCACCGAAAAACGATTTTGAAATTGTTTTGCCTAATGTCGAGGTCCAAGAAGATCAAATAGATGATATTAAAGGAATAGATGAAGATGCTAGTGATAGGGATAAAAAAATTAAAGCCCAACTTGAGGAAGAAGGTAGCAATTATAAATCTAAATTGTTTAAATCGAAACGGACGAAATTGAGTGTTAAATCATCTATTAAATTATAGAAAGGGTACGACTTTTACGCAGATCTCAGGCTATCCAACGCGATCTTCCTCGCCCTACTCAAATCAATCCGAAATTAATTCTTGAAGTTGCTTCATATGAAGATCCTTCCAGTGATCTTCTAGAGATTGAAATGTTAATAAACACGGAAATGGTACAATTATTGAATCATGATGCAATTATGTATCCAATTCATGGAAGTAAGATTGTTGGTGGAAATGTAGATGAATCATATGAAGAATTTCCTGATGATTTAATAGATAAGGTGAAAGATGTTAATATCTATATTGTCCAAGTTTAATTGGGTATTTATCTAAAAATACTAACTTTTTATAGGCAAGGAAAGCCGTTGATGAAGAACTTGCCATTTCTACCAATAATAATCTTATTTCTGAAGTAGATGATTTTTACGATATTTGGCAACATTTGCATGAAAATTTTGAAAATAATAATTTTCCAAAGGAGCTAGAAGTTAGTAAATTACTTTTCTTTGAATTATTGTATCATTATTTTGAATAGATTTTTAAAAAAAATATATATATATGATATATAGATAAATCGTAATATTATGATAAAAGACACCACTAAAGCAACCAAATTAGAAAAGAAGTTGAATGTTACATTAGCTGGTTATCTGGTAACTATTTATTATTATTATTATTAAATTTTTTGTATACAAATTATTCAATTTATTAATAATGTTATCATTTAATCATTCAAAGGCTCGTTCTCGAACTCTCTCAAAAAATATTACAGAAATGTTTGAAGAAATTGAACAGGCAAAAATTGAATTAAATTCTTTTCGATCATTAAACATATCCGAGAAGGATGTAATTCCTAAACGAATGGAGGCATGTATATTTATTTATTTATTTACATACATACATTTGTTAATTTAATTTATTAATCTGTAGACTATCCAAGATGAAGTTAATTATCTTATCAAGCGCGAATCGGAACTTCAACAGCGATATGCTCAACTCTCAACTGAAAAACACGATATACAAGAGCGGATTAATGGTTTGCTTAAAATTTGAAAATGTTTATGTAGAAAATAAACTATACTAATTTTTTTTAAATAAACAAATATAATATTATTTTATAAAACAATTTGACATTTAATATGCATTGCAGTTATATATAATTGTAAAATTAGATGTGGTTCCATAATATATTTCAATAATTTATATATTGCAATAACTATATTATGCATGGTTGTGATTATTTCATCAAATGTTCGACTTTGGGATATAA
The DNA here is from genome assembly GCA_946474995.1 of Funneliformis geosporum. Taxonomy (NCBI): domain Eukaryota; kingdom Fungi; phylum Glomeromycota; class Glomeromycetes; order Glomerales; family Glomeraceae; genus Funneliformis; species Funneliformis geosporum. The sequence continues at coordinate 3,546 of CAMKVN010002026.1, forward strand.
ATTTTACAAAAAAAAAACAAAACTCGAAATAAATAGCCAACTTATGTATGTAACTATGAGCTTTTCCACCGAATATCAATCATTCTTTCTTCAAATCTCTTAGGAACAAGAGAATCCCTTTCCCATCTAACTCCAGGGAAACTCGTTCTTCATAAGTTGAATCAGGAAATCCAAATCCACCATCAATCGTTGTCTTGTGATGTATGCCATTCCAAATTATAACATCGGATATATTAGTTGTGAGAGAGGTACCTACTGTAAAGGTATGATGATAATAAAAGGCTGCGAGCATACGTATGAATAATAATGGTCCCCATTTTTGATATATTGGACAAATAGCAGTCCGTGAAGTACCTTTAAAAGGTTTTCCTGGGGATGGGTGACAGGGAAGTTGTTTTCCATTAGGAATTGAATAAGATATGAACCAAGCACCAAATTTTTCACTAAAAGAATATGACATTTCTCCATCCGGCATAGGTCCTATAGGAGGTGGTGCCATAGGATCATGACAAGGAGTTTTACAATTAGGACATATCATCTGTGATGAAGGCATATATAACCATGTTTCTATACAAGATTTGTGGAAAATGTGAGGACAATTGTTCATTTTTACAATATCGGGAGGTTGTCTGAAATTGATTATCAATTCAGCACATATAGTACAGCTTTCTTGCGCGGCTTCCCGTAGTCGATCTTGTGTAGCCAAAGAAGTAAATTGAAACAAATTGATAGACCTAGGCTTTTCGACTTGTCGTCTTTTAGCATGTACTATTCCATCATAGCTTTTAAGTTTTTTTAACATATTAATAAACCCCTGGTCTAATTTTGATGAAGAAATATTTGATAGTCTATTCAAAACAAAATCTAAATATTTCACGAGATATGGATATTCGCCATGTGATTTTACTGGCCAGAATTGCTTAGAAGCCATCGGCACACCATAAAAGCTTGCAATTCCTTTTGATAAATCAACTTGTTGTGTCCATTGTTGTATCATTATTTGTGCCTTACGAAGCATCCAATTAGATGAGACTGTAATAGGATGAGGATGATGCACTTGCACTTGATTTATAGTTTGATTACAATTTACAGGAATTGGCGGTAAATTGAAATTAGGTAGATGAATTGGCGGCAATGATGTATAATTAATTCCACATGAATTAATGCCTCCAGTGGTATTAAATTGTGATGATGTATTTCCATTGTTAAAGGACCATTTCGAAGTGCTTTGATTGTTTGTATTAAATGAATTAAATCCCGTTGTTTTCATTCCTGGTAATTGTATCATGAAAGGATTGGAATGTTGACCCTGAGATTTTTCATAATGTATCGCCAAAATAGGTAGGACCTGAGAATTTTCGTATACTACATATTCATCAGCCACGGCAACGTAATGTTTAACACTGTGAAATCCTTTAGGAGGATACTTAGTATGTAGGTTCACAGTTTTATCTTTTGTGTTGTCATAAATTTTTCCAAGAGCAGTAACACAAACTACTAAAGCTCTTTTTGAGTTATGACGACTAGCGAATAGATCACATTTATCAAAACTTGGTGATAAATATATTGCGGGTCCGCAATTACCAAGAGCTTTTGAAAAACGACCATCCTTGTAGTTCAAATGAAAGAAAAAAAAATAATTAATATTTATGTGTAAATATACTGTATAAATAATAATAATGATAATATACATACTAGACCATGATCCAATATGGATGTGACGTTATCTGGTTGTGTTCCATGAAATAAGACCGTATCCTTAAATGCAGTCTCAAAATTTGGTTGAAAAAGTCCATCGTTTTCTTCTTTTTCTATAGCTTGTTGTAAACTCTTAAATTGTTGATACCTAAAATTGAGAAAAGTCTGGCTTAAGAATACTCGAAGTACAAAAGAAATTGATTTCAACGGACGACTACATACATATTTACCTTTCCCAAAGAGTTCTATTTTGTAAAATTGAAATCATTGTTATGTTACATGAAACTTCATTTAGGTGCACTTTAAAATAAGCGGCAATGTCTAAATATAATTGGTCATCTTTAGAAAGGACGATACTTTTCGGAGGTGTCGTAAGCGAAACATTAAAGTAACTGCGAACTCGGTCCAAAATTAGCTTTCCGTCTTCGAGTTGATATTCTCTTTTACTACCCATTTTGTTGAAAAATTCAATTATGAGAAATAAAAGATATGTATTTATATTCAAAATAAAGGCACGTGACGTTTTATCATTTATATCGGAATTACCCGTAAAATTTTTTGTTTTTGTGTCCTTTATAGGCTTCTTTTTTTTGGTCCATAAACAAATAACAATAACAATAACTATTAGGCAATAATCATTCCATTCATGTTTTAAACAATTTAATAGATGATCTTCGAATTCATTATACATCTTTTATGGTTATATTGATTGTAATCTTTCCAAGCGAAGCGATAATAGTTTTTATTATGTAATATGATGGTAAATAAATAGATTTTTTTTTTTTAATATATGGTCGAATTCGATACATGTGTATTCGAGTATATTGAGATTATATTAATAACGATTTTTATATATATAAGCTTGCAATTGCAATTTACTGATATTAAAATAAATACAATATAAACAAATATTAACTCAACCATCTATAAAGAAAGAACAGATAAATGTAGCATTATATATCTTCAAAAAATACGTAAAGGGAACTACCGCACATTTGTTTATTGAGAATTGGAATAATTAGATGATTAAAATAAATCAGAACTACGATAATTTTTCGTCAGAAATCTTAAGGGAAAAATTTACCTACTATATATAATAAATGAATGTAAACATTCATTCCGAGGATTAGTCATCATCCTTTGTTTCTTTAATTTCCTTAGTCTCCTTAGTTTCCTTAGTTTCCTTGGATACCTTGGATTCTTTAGTTTCATTCTCTGGAGTTTCTTTGGTCTCTTTAGTTTTCTCTTCGGACTTTTCTTTAGGTTCTTCCTCAGATTTTACATCAACTTTTTTATCATCTTGTTCATTAATTTTTTCATCTCCCTTTTTAAATATTTCACTATTTAGCTCTTGCATCTCATAAAACTTTTCCTTAAAGGTATTGGCATCTATTGACCACAAGTACATGATTAAATCAGATTTATTCATCGTATAAAAACAACATACTGTACTTACTTTCGGTATTAGAAAACCGAATCGCCAATGTTTCTGATTTGGCTTCACCATCAGAAACGTCGGCACTAACATTCCACACCCATGAACGATCTGATCCAACGTTTGGAGAAAGTTGCATTTCGGATGTGACTGAATTAAAATATGAGAAATAGGTTTAACCTGACATGTTTGTTTTTTAAACGTTAGATAAATAAATAGAATTACGCTTACTGTAATGATTGGCACAAACTTTATGAGTCTTGTCCCGTCGCATTACTAGACGAACTTTTTTTGTCTGTTTATGCCGGAGAAAACGAACATCTCCTGTGCCTCGTTCTTTCCATTCCTTTAATGGTTTATCAAATCGAAAAAGTTTGGCGCGCCTTTATTTAAAAATCCGTTAAAGAATTAATATTAATAATTTAAATATGTTTGGAAGCTCGTAGAGTTAAAATGATCATGTTGTATTCTTTTTTCATTTTCACAGAATTTCCTCCTTTCAATCTTCAACAGTTTAGCAAACTTGCAATTCAATTATTTCTTCTTCCCAAATCGGAAGCTAATGAAAGCAAGTGAATATGCTGTTGATGCAATTCAGCTAACCCTCCTTTTTAATTCTAGGTTTTACTTGTTTACTCACATTTTAAATAAGACATCCTCGTCTTCTTCAAAGGTTTTTACCTCAACCTCGTCTAATTTGATGACGGGATCAAAGTAAATTTCAGGTGAAGGGACTACGTCCTCCTATTCATAAAAGACATCGAGTATAGATTAATAAAATTGTTTTGCACAACGCACAAACGCGTCAATTATTTTACCTCTTCGGTTCCCTTTGAAGATCCCGTGACAACTTGCTTGCTTTCAGTTTCGGCCATGGTTGGAACTTAGGATTGTGCGGGATAATGGAAATTTTTTTTTTTCAGAAAAAAAAAAAAAATCATCATAAATAGAACGTTGCTGTGGAAATTACGCATTTGTCACACAGTCTTGTCACAGGATCAAATTTCGATAATCAAATTTTCAATTTGTTACGCGACTAGGAAAGATACAGAATAAAAAAAAATTTTCGTTATATTCGTAATGAATACTCGTAAAAACAATAACGTTGCACCTTTATTTTCGTGGCCACAGTTATCTTCCACGGGCACAGCTATTGAAATAGGGAGTTTAGGTAGTTGCTCTTACGGAGAGAGTACACCACGAAATACAAGTTGGAATTGCATGAACGAGGTCCAAACTTGTAAGACTCGCATAATATTTATTTTATTTTGAATACCTTAAAATGTAGAATGAGTTAAATACAAGTTTTCTTATAAATTTAGATGGATTTGATATAGGACAAGTTACGAGTATTACGCAATTGTTTCCACATACAAGACGTTATTATCCTGTTATACAACAAAGATACCCTATTGCAAAAAGATCTTCCGCGAAATCTGTAAGTCACACCTTGAAAAACCGAATATATAGCTGATTTTATATTTACTATAACATTCTATGATAGGCTCAAATTTTAAAAGAATCCTATCCGGAATTCGATATTTCACAAGAATATATCGCTGCTACCTTCTTAGAAGAATCATACAATGAAAGTCATTATAAAATCCTTGATCCTTATATGAGCAATGAACTGATTTCCGTCGGAAGCTATGAGTTTGGCCCTGGAATAATTGAGAAATTCATGACTTTTCCAATGGGAACTTCCGGAACTGAATTAAGTAATGGTCCATAAGTTTTCTTTTTTAATAAATTGTTATATGGTTATTTTAATATCTTTTTTTTTTTAAAATCGTATTTATTTTTATGCGAAAAGATTTTATTCCTTTGTCTGATGATAATACTCTCCGAGATTCAGATTACATTGTAAACCAATATCAACCAGATTTGAGAACCATATCAACATTAAATTTCAAGACTCCTATAAAGCAAGTATCATCCTCAATATATGAAAATACTCCTACCAGTCGTGAAAATACTTTTAATTGTTGTCCTTGTAAGATTTATAAATATTTTTATCCTAACCTTATTGATCAACGGTTAATATTTTATTCTCTTACAATCTATAGCTCTATTGGCAATTCGTACAATGTCTGGTACTACTTTCTTGAAAATAATACATTTAGAATCGGAATTAAAAGCGATTGCGTTGGATAGCATAATACATGAAGATAATCTTGATCACATGCATGTTACATTCAATCCAATGGTATATGGTGAAGCAGCTATCGTGGATGGTAATGGTGGTATTCATTTATGGAAAGGAGAAAGGTTTGAAAAGTATTCAAAGTAATTATCAATTTTTTTATATCCATATGTTTTTCAATAATTTATCAACTTTATTTATTATGATTGCCATGATTTTCGATAATGTAATTTGTAGATTTTTCTCTAAATATGATTTCAAAACGATACAAATATCTCAAATTGACGTAAATTTACCTTTCAAAGATTTATGGAGGACTTGCGTGTATGGTGCACACCCCCAAACTCTCGTTGTCGCTTCTCGAACTAGTGCAGATATCTTTGATTTTAGGGTAACTCAAATATTTTACAATTACTAATCTTCGTAATGTATACGTTACTTATATTTAATTTTATTTCATAATATAATTATTTTTAGAGTAGGAGCGTAACATTATCTCAAAATCTTTTTGATGTTAATAATAAAGATAAAATATTCTCATTTCAAAGATCACCCGTATCTAATGCATTTGAGTTTATTTTAACTACACCAAATGATGTTATACTTTTGGATCAACGATTTCCTAAAAGACCAATGCTTACATGGGCACATCACCACAGCAGTCCTCCCAGTGGAGTTAATATTATAACAAAAAAACAAAGTAAATTATTTCACAATCATGGTTTATTTCCCTTAGAAATAATTTGATTTTTCTAAATTTTTTAATTCTTGTTAAGCTTCGATTGTTTTAATATGGTCAAAGAACCCCCCTACTATAACATCATTCCAATATTTAACTTCCACATCCGGACCTGTAATATCTACCAATCATCCTGTTTCAATTCCACCTTTTACCACGCATCCAACATTTTCTCGATCGAAATACTTGAGGACGCCTTATACAATACGAGACGACCAAATCATGGAAGGATATTTTCAACAGCATAAATTACCCCCACTTTCGAGCGTATTATTACTTGAAAATAACGTCTCCTCAAGGAATTCTACCCATTTGGGTTCCTGTTTTAATATTTTTCAACTTTCTCAGACTGGTGCTTTGTATTCACAGGTTTTTCAAGCTAGAGTTGAAACAGATCCCTTTATCCAGCAAAATGTACCATCAAATTTGCAAATTAGCGACATGTCAAAGTCAATAGCTTCCCTGCATCATTTAGCAGATATGGATGTTGGTACTACGCCGGAATTACGTGTGAAACAGAATCAAAGTTGGTCTTTTGAGAAATTATGGGATTGTAAGTTTCTATTTTACATAAAAATGTTTTTATTGCGATTTTAGATCTGGATTTTAAATAAACGTTTCATTTTAGATATTTCTAAAGACTTTAAATGTGTATCTTCCTTGAATAATGTGTCTCCTTTTGTTCTTGAAATCGGTGCATTATTTGTTTCATGGGAAAGCGTGCAAATTTTTTTTGAAAATTATGGGCATGCGTTTGGCTTTAATTGTCAGAAAAAGTCCATCATGAAAGATCTTAATGGGAATGTTCGATCCTTAACTTATGCTTGTTTGGAAGCAAAAACCACAAGGCGTAGGGTAATGGTTCTCTGTGAATGGAGAATTACACTTTCATCTATCAAATCAAATGAATGTATTCTTGTAACCGAATTTATCAATCAACATAATCACGACCTTTTTTCGGAATTGTATAATTCTGAAGGATGCAGATCACGTATTGACAATAACATAGAGATGGGAGTAATTCCAACTGAGGATTCTATACAAGAAGTTCTTATGAATTGCGATGCACTGCAACAAAGCTATACTAATCCCTTTGCATACATTTTGAAAAAGTTCTATAACGATAATCGTTTAATTGTAGACAACACTGGACATCCTATAACATTGTATCCTTTATTAGTTTTTGTATATGATTCATATAAAACTTATAACTTTTATTCTTAACCGTAACGTAGATATGAAATATTGAGAAATATACCAAACGTTCACATTAATGGATCCGAAGCTCAAATTTTTCACCAATTTTCTGAAGCTTCAATATTTAAAAAGAATCCATTGGAATTGTTTGTTGAATGGTCTCTTTTCGATGTTAATTTGTTATTTGAGCATTTATGGAATGAAGATCTTAATTCAGCTTTAACGATTTTTCAAATTTATGGATTCCCTAATATTGATATATCTAATAAAAAACCTGCCGATATTGAGAAAGATATTAATTCCTATTTACAGAAAGCATATCCATTATCCGCTGGCGTACTTGAAAATACTTATGTCGATGATCAAATCAAACGCAGTCGCCAATATGCTATAGATGAAGTTTCAAGAGATCTTGTCGAATGTTCACAGTCTTTTATTTCGAAACGTCAGAATTGTTTTAAATTTTTATTATCTTCAGATTTCCTTCCAGAACAAAATTCAGATCTTTTTGCAATTAAATGTAAAAAACCAATTAACAAAGATGGAACTTCAAGAAAAGAAAATGATGGATATGTAATGTCAACGGCAGCACAAGAATTGTTTGATGATTGGGTTATAGATCAAAGTCTCGAAGAATATGATTATAGATTCCTTGAAGATATTATGGAAACGTCAAAAGCTTCAATAAATAATTTAGAAAAGGAACAAGAGGAAGAATTACTTAATGAAACGGAAAATCCTTCCATAAAGAATATCGAAGGATATGAATCTACAAATGTCATGGATAACGAGATTTCGAATAGAGCCGAATCTTCACGGATAACATTGCAACCTGCATTAAATGTTTCTGAAGGAGGAGGTTTAAGTCAAATATTGGAAAAACCAAAAAAGAAAAAACGAAGATCTGGTTTCCGATAAATTTTTTTTCATATTTTATTGTTTAAGTTTATCATGACTGAAAAAATTGAAAACTTACTAACAATGCTTGAAAACTTCTAACAATTTTGCACTTATTAATAAACCGAACATATTAATATATAATAGATTTTAAAAGTATAAAACAAAACAAATTTATTATTTGATTTATGACTAGTATACAAATTAATTTTTTGTTGTCAAATCAAAATACAAAGTTATAATTATAATTTAGGATTTCTTAACCAATAAGATAAAAGTTTTATTTAACCGGATTAATGTGTAATATTTCATTAAATTTAGTTACAAAATATAAGATAAGATTTATTAAAAGCCAATCAATAAAGTCTAAATTACTTGAATTACATATAAAATTTAAATATATTAAGTATCTATTAACAATTCGATAAAGTCTAAATTACATAAAATTTAAATATATTAAGTATCTATTAACAATTCGATAAAGTCTAAATTACATAAAATTTAAATATATTAAGTATCTATTAACATCAACAATATTTGATTACGTAATACATTATCTAAACCACTTCCTTTGTTCCGAATACATACGGTGACGTGACTTCGTCACGGTTGCGAATTATACGTTGTCGAATCGTTCTTTCAGGAGGCGAGAATTCGACATTCACAAACTTGTATAATTTGTTGGTGTCTATTTTGTATTTAAAAGAAAAGTTGAGAGTGCGTTAGATTTGGATGCGTAGTAAAAAATATAGTTTTAAGTAAAAAATTTTATCGACTTTTACTTACCGCCATTTTATAATATTCAGTTGAGAAATGAAAGGGGTTTTTACCCAGCTTTTATGCATTTAAGGATATTATTCAAGTGATTTTAAATTATTGTCGGAGAAATAAAGTTATATAATTTCATATAAATAAATGGGTGAGTGTTGCGAAAAGAAACCAAATTGTAAAGAAAAAATTTTCAATTTGAAGGCTTTTCAGGTTATTATTTATAATAAAATTATTAACGTATTAAACAAACGAATGAAATGGTTTGATTTTTAAACGTGTTGTAGATGGTCCTTACACAAGAAAATTTAGTAGATTAGATTGTAAAAAAGAAACTTGGCCTTCGCTGATTGGTACAATCTCACGTCTCACACTGTAGTGGCCCTTACGAGATTGTAAAAAAACTTGGCCTTCGCTGATTGGTCTGTAATGAATAAAATCTTACGTTTCACACTGTAGGGGTACTACCAGGGATTCCGTAAAATTTTTTTCGATTTGAAATAAAATTTCTTTGGCTGGAATTAACAATTAGGTATGTAATTCTGACTGAAATTAAGATCAAGTACCAATAGACGAAATGTTTTTATTATATGTAATTATAAAATTAACAAAATTAATTACATGTGATTTATATACAAAGTATTAAGCATTTGAAGGGAATCTTGACTCAGATTTTCTCTATCCTCATCCAAAATATTATTATAAACAGAAAAACTGCATTCTACATTATAAGAAGAAATAGGTATCCAAATATAATCTAAAGCAATTTGACTTAAAAGAGGCAGATAATTATGTGAAACTTTTTGCCAAAATTCCTTCAAGTTTGAATAATATTTGAGTTTGAGTTGCTTTAAAAAATGTATGATATGGGTAATTTGAAATATGTTTCCTATATTTTTTAGAAGCTATATTATAAGCAGATTTGAATATTGACTAAAATAATCCAAATATAAAATTAAGATTTTGAATAGTAGATTCTCCAAAATTTTCCATTGCCATTATTACTCCATTATTAATATAAGTATCTAGTTATTCCAACGGCTCGCCTATCAATAAAAAAAATAAATAAAGGTTTTCTTGCTGAAAAAATTTTAAGTCATTTATAAAATTTTATGCATGAATTTTAATATAAGAAAGATAAATTTGAATGCAACTATTTTTGGTTGTATCATTGTAAATTTTCACCAGTTTTTTATAGTTTTATTATTATCATTTTTTTGTTCTTCCAAATAGAAGTTTCAAAGAAGTTGATAATGATCATTTATATAAAAGACCATTTTAAACCAAGAATTCCATTGAGTAGCAACAGAAAAAGGAACATTTGTAGGATTTTGTATATTATTTCTTGATAAAAAGAAAAGGTATTGTGCACATTAAGCTTTAGCCAAAATAAAAGTTTTCTTAATATTTGCCAATTAGATTTTTACTAAATTAAAATATGCGATAAATATTCATACTTGACTAATCAGAAATATACAAAAGAGATTTAGTTTAAGCTATCAAATGCTTTAATTTAATTAATTTAATCAAACTATTTCTTATCTAATAAGATTAAGAATATGTGTTAAACAAGATAAATAAATAAGTTGAGACATAATTGGTTTGAGAACTTCGCAATGACTTTTTTCATATAGGATGCTAAATCTGATGCTAAAAGGCATGAAAAATTAAATGGTATAGACCATTCTATTAATGTACAAATAATAAACTAACCAATAGTAATATTGTTAATAGAATTCAAGAAATTAACTGCTATAAGTCTCATATTACTATGATAACTAAACAAGATATTAATAATACTTCGAGCCTGACTATCAGTTGTTTCTTCAACAATTATTGATACTGTTTTATTTCAAAAAAACTTCTTTTAAATCATCAATATGTTGTTGATAAATTTCTAATAAGTAATTTCACTTCAATGCATCAGCTTGTGAAATTGTATCACCTTCATGATAATGTTTTTTAAGAAAAGATTGGAATGTATTTATTTTTTCTAAAAGAATATTTGCTTTAACAAATACTTTTTCAAGATTCTGAATTATCACCTTTTTAAATTTTGCAATAAATAAAACTCTGTCTAAAATTTGAGGATGGTATTTTGTGTAGCTGTTTCATAGTTTTTTTTATTTTTGATATGAATTTTACTTTTAATATGTGAGAAATACTAATTTTAAATTCTTAACTAAAAGAATATCCACAAAAAAGACATACAAGGGAATTATTAAAAATATCAAAAGTATTTGAAAAATCTTTTTGGCGAGTATATGGGGTAGTGATACCTGCCTAAACTCTTTTTTGAAAATTATAATTTCGTCAAAAGTTTCGTCTCTTTAATATTTTTATATGAATAAATATAAAATTATTATATTTTTTAATGTATTTTAATTTAAGAAATTTAGATTAAATTAAATATAATTTTGGCAATTAAGTAAAATAATTTTGTCATTAATAAAAAAACTAGTTACATCATTTCAATTTTGCTAATTTCGTCATATTAAGAAAGATAATTTTGTTAGGTATTACTAATATAGGGTAACTTGTTTAGTTTTGGCTGACATCATTGCAATGAAATGCATTTGCATTAAAAAATTGATTGGATAAAATCTAATCAATATCCAATCATATTTTTGTATTTTGCGATTTTGAACTAATAATATTCTTTAAATTTAAAATAGGCAAAATTTTGAAAATTTTCGATTTAAATAAAATCTTTCGAATTCTTTTGAAAAATTAGTTTCAAAATTTTACGGGTTTCTAGATACTACATAAGTACAATTTGGGTTTATACTAAAGATAATACAGCAATTGATTTCAAATTTACAAAATGTTGCAACATAAGCTAAAATTAGTTGCAATATATGTTGCAACATTATA